>CAEMYA010000013.1:7518667-7551810 GCA_903131615.1 Diplodus sargus
GTGTGTGTGTGTGTGTGTGTGTGTGTGTGTGTGTGTGTGTGTGTGTGCAAGTGTGTCAGTGAACTTTGGCCATTGCAGTAACGATGACTGGTTTAGTCCAAGTTCAGGAAGCGAGAACTTTGTGGGTCTGTACATGTCTGTTTCTTCATGGCTGTCCACATGTCTTTATTTTATTTCATTCGTGTGTGTACGTATGTAGGTGCGTGCGTGTGTGTGTGTGTATGTGTGTGTTTTAGGGGGGTGTACTTTCCCCTGTGGCTGTATGGACGAGTTGAGACGGTTGTGGTCACTCTAAATCTCTCAGCACCTCTCGGCTCGTCTGCTCCACGGATGCTTTTCAACTCTGAAACCGTGTCTCCGCGCCGCTGCCGTTTGATTTATTCCGCTTGTAAATCCAGAAGGAAGTAGTGGTCTCCCTCTGTCTCCGTTTGTCAGATTGTTTGCAAGGTTTGTTCACAAAGCAGCAGATGTATTTGGCTTGAAGTCCGCCGAAAAACCAGTTGATTAGATTTCGGTGGTGATCCGAATCTGGGATTTGAGCCATTGGACGGTCTTTGTTTTTGTTTAGTTTTTTTTTAAAGCCATAATTATGATGTTGTGTTCGTGTTGGCGGTGGGAAAAGTTCAGGACTTTCAGGTTGGCTGCCGAACAGCACCGCGCTCATTTGCTCTCCTGTTTGTCTGAAAATTTCAATTCACAGATGAGTGGTAAATGGAAGCTGGAAATCAACCCCTCAGCACTTTTTTTTGGTACAGAATCAAATGTTTCTGTATCTTCAGGTGTCAATACAGAATATGTTAAAGTATCAACAGTTGAGTCTGAGATTACTCCCCCTTTTTTGGAAACCTTTTAGACTAAATTTAATTGAGGCAACAACTGGTGTGGTAGCTTATCCTCCTTCAATATTTAACACTATTCTTTCACGTCAAATATTGAAGTATACATTTACATTATACATCAGTTTAAGTCATTTATGAAGCAAAAATGTCAAATACGTCTGGTTCCTGCTACTCAAATATGAGTATTTGTTGCTGTATTTTTGCTCCTTTTCTCATTTTATCACAGAGTATCTTTTGTTTGGACCTACGGATTTAGTAGTTCAGTTGTCATTGTGAGTAGTCTTGGAAGCAAAACTGTCTTTAATAATTTGAACATGTCGTTTTTGGCTCTGAGAACTCATGATGGGTATTTTATGAACAGACTCAACAGTTAATCAAATTATTGGCACAGCATGGAAAAACACTAATGACAATAAGCTGTGTCAGCAGGACTGGAGGATGCGTTAAGAAAATGAGAGAAATGGTCAAAGTGCCAACGAAAGAGAGCGTGTTCATTCACTGTATGTTGGTTATTTGTAATTGTACGGGTTTGTGTTTCACTGCTGTTATACAAAAGACTTGATTTATCATTGGTCTGAACTGAACGGATGGACGGATAGTTTGACAACACCAGCTCTGTGTGTGTGTGTGTTTGTGTGTGTGTGTCCACTGGTGCAGCCAACCCTGCACTGGCCGTCACCATCAGCCTCCCTCTGGTCCTTTCAGAGTGATGTTTGCCAACTGGCCGAGCTTCCTGTCCCCCACAGACTACACACACACACACACACACACACACACACACACATATTTACAAATATCCTGTATTAACTCCCAGCGTGTTTGCTCTGCTCAGATGGGTCTGTTTGAACAACTCACACACACACAAACACACACACACACACACACACACACACACACTCACACCATGATGTCACCCCTCCGACAAGCTTTTGTTCATATGATAGACAACCCCATTCAGCCGGTTGGTGTGTATGTGTGTATGCGTACTCAACTTGGAGCCAGTTAGATGGAGAATAAAGAAAAGTACCCACCAGGCAGTCAGATGCACCGGATCCATCTTTGTATTTATCTTTTTATTTCCACTGCAGTTAATAGATCAAGTGTTTCTTTTCTTTTCATTTAAAGGCATGGCTTTTATCAGATCTCTACACAGAACTTCACACTTGCTGTCCTTGAAAAATGAAATGTACAGATAATTCTTGTAGATGTATGCATCATTTCCTCAAATGGAAATCTCACTGCAGCTCCAAAAAGCATCTTGTTCGTCTGACTGATGCAGAGCAGTGTTGTGTTGTTGTTGTTATTGTTGTTGTCGTTGTTATAATCGGCATCACACCTCCCCGTTGTGTCTCCTGGCTCTACTGACTGCTCAGTGAATTAAGTGTCTGTCTTCAAAGAGGAATAAAACATGTTCCCAAAGAGCTGCCAACTAACAAGAGCCAAGTGGACTCCCCCATCCTCTCCCCCTCTGGAAGATTAATTGTTTGAAGAGTATTAAAGTGAGTCTCTCTCTGTCCTCTGCTGTGTGTGTGTGTGTGTGTCCAGCTGGGATGACAGCAGCTCTGTGAGCAGTGGCATTAGCGACAACATCGACACAGATGACATCAACACCAGCTCCTCCATCTCCTCCTACGCCAACACGCCTGCTGCACAGCGCAAGGGCCTCAGCACACAGGTACGAATAACACGATAATAATACACTTTATTTCTATAGCACCTTCTCAAACAAGGTTCCCAAAGTGCTAAGCGGGGTAGAAACAACGAACAGGATTCATGAAATAAGAGGTTTTTTAAGAGATGGTTAAACATCACGTGGAAATGGAAAAAAATTTACAACTCTTCACCATTTTTTCAAAAAGCGCAACTTTTTTTCTGCTTTATTGTTGAAGAGTTCTAAACGAGATGCTTGGTGCAAACGTATTCTCCCACTCGGCCTTGTTTCCCTAAGTCCAGTCTTTTCCCAGCATTCCTCTGCATTCAGAGAAGAATGTCTGAGTGGCACAGCTGTGAACTCACAAAGCTAAAGCTGATGTTGACACTGGCCTCAAACCATTAAACACTGATTAAGAGCCACTATGGTCCAGGAAAGTGATCGGTGAGACGATAATATTGTCAGCTGACTCACGTGTGCGTCACGCACACCGTATTGTGGCTGATGTGGAACCGGTCAGCATGTGACGTGTGTCTATTACGGCAAAAAAAAACAAAGGAGGCACAAAGGAGCCTTTCTTTCTATACAGCAGCCTGACACAGTGCAGGTTGATTAAGTCTGCCTCATCTGTCTGCTGGTGATAACACACATCAGCTGGACTGTTGCTGCAGCTGCAGAATCAACTCTGAGAGCAGCCATCATCCCTCAAACTGATGCAAAAAAAAGATAAAGGCTATGGTGAACTTGCTAAATCATACATTTATTTAAAATAATAATAAGTGCAGCAATAACTTATCTTCAGTATATTGTAGGTTTTCAAAACAGTTCAGGGTTCAGCTATTTCAACACGTTTTATTGTCAACAAAGTTCATCTAAGGACAATTCAGATTTAAGGGAACATGGATTTAAGACTCTTTTTGTAAAAAGGTAAAAAAGTATTAAGTTTTGAACCTGTCCCAAATCAATAAAAAAGAATAATACGACAGCACCAAGGAAGTTGCTCAAGTATCTTATATCTTATAAGTACCTTATCTTATAGATTTGGTCTATAAAAGAAAATAAGCTCAAGCAAATTTGTTTTTCAATGGTCTTCTTGATCTTCTTGACATGCATTTCTCTTATGAAGACATGTTACATTATTTAAAATTTGTTCTGCTAGACTTGAGACTTGAGTTTAAGTTCACGCTCTCACAAAGACACAAACACCCCAGCGTAGCACAAATGCTTCTTTAAGATAACAAGGAGAATCTGTTCTGCTTCGAGGTGTTCAAACGGCTGCTTACAAGCTGCACAGGTGATGCTAGTGTTGATGCTGGCAGGATTACACAGCATGATGGTTGTGGTCATAAAATGGAGTGCTTTTTAGAAGCACTTAGCAACATCTCATAAAAGACGCTTTCTTCCTCTGTAATAAATCTGACCTGCTGTGTGTGTGTGCGTGCGTGCTTGTGTGTGTGTTCCCAGCCTGTGACGGATGCAGAGAAGCACTCGGCCTCCACAGCGGTGCAACAGGCCTGGTCAGGAGACGAGGTGAAGAGGGCAGACGGCGGGTCAGACAGCGGGGTCAGGATGGAGTCGGGCTCCAAGTGGGGCCGCCGGAACCCCTCCGACATGTCTGATGAGTCGGACAAGGGCGGCTCAGGGAGGAAGACCCCCTCCGTGTCCCACACTGGCTCTTGGCGGAGAGGCATGAGTGCTCAGGTGGGGGTGACGTCCCCCAGGACGAAGAGCACCAGTAGCACAGGCTCCACGGGCTCTGTTGGCCTCAAGAGCCACAGTTCAGGTAACACAGACGTTGACCCCCAATAATAGAAAAAACAACAATTACATATGAAAAATAAATACATGAATGAACAAGTGATGAATACAATTGAATAATAGATATAATAAAATGTAATAATCATACTTAAGATACAATATCCAAGTGGCATTTCTTGATCCTTGCTGATGCAGTCACATTCTGCAGGTCTTTCTTTATCCTCCTCCCCTCTGACGCCTCGTTCTGTTTGTCCTGCAGGTAAAACGGATGACGTGAAGGTGTCAGAAAAGGGTCGTCTCTCTCCTCGATCAAATGGTCTCCACCGTTCGCCCTCAGACACGGGGCGCAGCAGCAGCGACGAGGCAAAGAAACAATCGATCCCCACCAGCCGCACAGGGACCACAAACGTCCTCACACACACTGTTTCAGACCCCCACTCTCAGACGCATACGCTCACCTCGCGCACCCCTACCAGCACTTTTGGCTTCAAGAAGCAGGGAATGGTAACCATGGTTACTGCCAGTGGCGCCACCATCACAAGTGGCTCAGCCACTCTGGGGAAGATGCCCAAATCTGGGGCTCGCTCACTTGCTGGAGGGTTGAAGGCTGGTGGGCAGGATGGCGGATCGGCGCTGGGTCACCACGATGACGGCTTCCTCCCCATGAGCGCCCGCTCAACGCTGCAGTACCGCAGTCTGCCGAGACCCAGTCGCTCAGGAGCGGCCGCCCGAAACCGCTCCTCCACCAGCAGCATCGAGGCCGCCGTGCTCTCTGTCACGTCTCACGGGAAAAACTCACTGAGCATCACGAAGTCCAACGGCTCAGGAGGGCTGCTGGCCAATCAGACGGATCGGGAAAAGGGCGTCTCTGAGATCGACAACCTCAGGAGCGGAGTCGTGATGCAGGGCGGAGGAGCAGCGACTGTTCCTCTGACAGGGAGACAGCAGGTTTCTTCACCTACACTGCGCAGGTGATTACACACACATACACACACACGCACACCTACAAAGCATTTTTTGTATCGTCAGTTGTCCTGTAGACAGAGAGACGGCGAACAGCTAACTGATGAGCCATACTGAGTGGGGCCCTCTTGTACAGGCTTACATTTACCCGCATACAGCAGCTCTCACACACACGCACACACGTACACATACACAGAGGAACATTTAAAAGACAGTAATCATGCGCTCACGGTAAATGATAAACAGTGGTGAGTAAGAATCACACGTGTGGGCTTGTTTCATACACACACATAAGCTCAGTGGGGTTAAATCAGGCCATTGTGAAAGGCAGGCCTTGAGCTGGGCTGATCAGCTGCCAAGCCTCAGCCTTGGCGGTGCAGGGGGGAGGGTGCAGGGGGAGGGTGTGGTGCAGCGGGTAATGGGAGTCTTACCTCAGTGCTCTGCCCTCATTAATGTGAGGGAATGATAACTCTTCAAAGAGGCTGTGTGCTGCCATTATCGCCCACCGCGGCTCCACTCATCACAGCCTGCCATTTAACTGTAACCCAGGATTAGCAGAGAACCAGGAGAGAGTTCAGTGTGTGTGTGTGTGCCCATGCCTATGTGTGTTGGCCTTGACTCAGCTCTGTGCACTGTCTCTACCTTTTTGTGGCTGCAGGCCCTCTTGATTTTATTCTTGTTACACAGAAAGTAAAGGATAATTCTGGTGTTTTTAACCTATTATTAACGGCGGGGCCTAAAAGATGGTAACTTAGCCAACCTGCCTCTCCACTCCACACTTTGATCTAGAACAGCCATGAATATTTACATGAAATTTGTTGTTAATTTTGCTGTTTATATTCATAGTCCCTGGGGGATGAATCTTAATCATCACTAACCCCATGACTTTTGTTTTTGTGCCAGCATCAGGTTATTTTACATTTACAGACTAAAAAGCCTCAAGCCACTTCATCACCTGCAAAGATAGTTATTTAAAAACAGTGTTAAAGTATATCTCATGTTCTCCTTCATATAGAAATTCAAGTGTCTTTCGAATGCCTCTTCCTCTAAGACAGTGCTCCCTTTATTGATCAATACAATTTGTCACCCTCGCTGATTTTCCATAGGTTGTTTGGCGGGAAGCCCAGTAAACAGGCTCCTGTCACAACGGCTGAAAACATGAAGAATTCCACTGTTATCTCTAACCCCCACGCCACCATGAACCATGTGGCCACGGTGCTGGAGTCCCCTGACGGAGGGCTGGGAGGCGTGGAAAGTGAGACCAGCAGCCCCCTGTTCGGAGGCAGATTGCATGGATCAGGAATGGGGACGCTTGGCAGCGAGCAGGTGAGCTAGAACATATCACATAAAAACAATAGATAGTTGATCAGTAAGCTTACTCTTTATAAAATAAGAGCAGAGTTATCAAAATCATCCAGGAGCCACCAGAGGAATTATTGTCTGTGATTCTCCAAAGTGTCCACACACTCTAGTGATGGCAGAATTCGTATGGTAACGCTTCAGCATACACACTGTGGAAAATGTAAAAAAGATTTTTTTGTGTGTTTGTGTATTCTTTGGCTTTTAGGGTCACAAATCTTTAAAATGTAATATGTTAGTAGTAGTCTGGAGTCTGGTTCATTGTAAGAACTGTGCCACAGGAGCAGCCACTTATTCATTAGTTACGCTGCTATTTTAAGCTAGACACATTCTATAACTGCAGCTCTTTCTCTGAAAAGAAGGGAGGCTTTTTGGTTCAGTCCAGACTGAAATATCTCAACAACTATAGTAAGAAACACCATGAAGTGTTGAAAGACATTTATGTCCTCCTCAGAAATACTTATAATAAATTATTCCTTAGACAGGGTATAATCAATATGTGTTTAGTGTATCAAATGGCAATGTTGGGAAAGTGTGACAATGTTAAAAGGATTATAGTTGCGAACTTTTAGAGAGCTTTATGGAACTTAACAGTGAGTTTCAGCTTCATTGTTTTGCTGTCTGGCCAACAACCTTACCGCTTCACCAATCTCTATGTTGCCTTTGGCTGCATCAGGTATCTGTTTCCAGCCAAACGGCTCTAAAAACCCACTGTACACCTACCTGCCCCGCAGCAAACAGCAGCCAGTCAGCACCTTGTGGGTAAACAGATTGGAGCATTTACCAGCTAAAGGGTTGAATATTTCCTTCCTGAGTAGGTGGAGACCAAAAACAGAGCTGAATGTGAGCGTGAACGTTTGACTTACGTTCATCAGGTGGACAGAGACATAAATCCAAATGATCATTCTACTCCATAACTGCTGGATATGTTCTAACTCATATCAGTGTAAAGGTGATGATATGTCAATGGTGTGTTCACAACTTTATTCTATCCACTGCCTCTACTTTGTGGTAAGTAGTAAGCAGATGTTAACACACTAAGCTAAAATGATAACCTTGGTAAACATTAGCCCGTCTGCTAAACATCAGCACGATACCTTTGTCATTTGGAGCACACTAGCATTTAGCTCAAAACATCACTGTGCTGACAGAGCTGTAAGCTGCACGAGAGAACAGACACCCTTATGTACTTTATTTTACGGCACTTTTGTGTTTAAGCTTAGGAATGACTCTGTACCTTCAAGCTCTAAGATGATTAAGTTCATACGTATGTGTTGAATTTGTTTTTGTGACGAGGCTTTGGCAGAGACACAAGGACGATTCTGTTCTCATCTGACTAATGCCACAAATCTGATGAATTCTTCAAACCACTAATGAGTGTGTTCACTGGCTGTTCAGCCGGGCAGTGTAGGTACTTGTGGGACTAACTGTAGGCTACACATTGTGGCAGAGCAGAAACAAGTGAGCATGCTCAGACAGGAACTCTGTATCACCTTCTCACATGATTCAGATGACTTTATCAGACAAGTTCTTAATCATACAGTGACACAGTTGGCATTGTTTTTCAGCAGCTGTCATGTGCTCACAAACAGTAAGCAAAGGTTCAAAAGTTTAAAAAGTCAGTTAACTTGAAGCATAAAGGCCATCAGATAAAAGTGAAAAATAGATCCCAAGATTAAATCTTCAGCGTGTTTTGTCTGACTAACATTCCATAAACTAAATATGTTCCATCTACAATTACAATTATACAAAACAGATTAAAGCAGCTATTGTGTACCTTTAAAAAAAAATTGGGCATTTTCTTTACTTATTTCTCCCCAAGCACTAGAATACACAGACTGCCACTGCTTTCGAAAACAATAATGTCCTCTCTGCCCCTCCACAGGCCTCCAGTCCTGGTTCAGTCTACTCCTCCACTGGCCCCTCCAACAGCCTGACGTGGGGCACCACCTTCAGCAGCTCCTCTGCCCAGAGCAGGGAGAGCACCCTGGGCGGTCACGGCGGGGCTAGCAGCGTGGGGTACCCCTCCGTCAGCAGCATGCACACCAGCAGCGAGTCCATCGACATGAGCCTGGGCAGCGCGGGTCATGGGACCCACAGGGAGGACACCCTGTCCGCCCTGGGCCGCACCGGCAGCGTCAAGACCGGCATGTCTGAGAGGTGAGGACATGCAAAAGAGGGGAAGCCTGAACCTTTTTATTTTATATTCTCATCTTCATCAGTGTGGTATATGAGGTTGTTTCCTGGGTATTTACATAACAATCTGTGAATTAGTGTGACTAATGAATTAACGTGAATTCATAAAAGTTTCATTTGTTCAACTTTGCACTTTACAAGTACAAATTTGCCATAGTCGTACCTTAATTCCTAACAGCTTCAAACTCATTTTGATGGCGGAGTGTGATGTAATCAGGTGAATTTTGTCTCTGTCACGAATGAGAGCATGCAGGTTTTCAAGACATAACATTGTTATTGTGTAATGAGTTAATTGCAGACCTGGGATTGCATACGCATAACAGTGGTCAAGCTTTAAAAGTAAAAGTCTGCTTCTTAAAGATCTATTGCAAGCTATCTACTACAACCTTTACTGGTTTTTCTCTGAATGGCCACTGTGTCCACAAGTGGTGTTCTAACCTTGGCCATCATACAGTACCAGTCATACCAGGACAAGTAAGAATGTACCAGCGAAACCCAGGACTATGTTGAACTGAGAAACAGTGCATTTTATTCAATATGAATTCAACTTTTTGTACTCTTAAAAAGTATTAATTAATACTTCTAATTCATTGAATTAATGAGGAAAATATTGTATTGTGACTGTTGTAGTTACTAATCACTGAGGTTAAACAAAACATATGATCAGTATATCTAATTCCTTGTTACAGATTAAATCACCCAACAGTTTCTTAGCAATAAATACAAATAGCTTTACTTTAACCAGCAAACACATTAAAATGCTGCTTACACTTAATCTCATCTGTAATAATAATGCAGTATTATATGTGTGATATAATGCTTAGTAAGGGTTCATACTTACATTTCGCTGCCAAAATGTAGGAAAGTAAACTTTTGACTGCATGACTAACTTGTAACCTTTTGATATTCATATTTTCACTTCACTAAAATAATTCCTCCATCACCGACCCCGGTTAACGTCCTGCCCGGTTCAGACGTTAGTTCATCTGAAAGAATCCAGCTCCATGATGATGCACAAAGAAGGTGTCGCATCTCGTTTGCCGTTCTGTCTGCGCTCTGGCAGAGAAACAAAATCCCATGGCGTCCTCGGTCCATTATGCAGTTATTGTGGTCATTGTTGCGGATTCTGTCCTGACAGGTTGACTGTGTAATGTGGCAGGAATGTCTCGGGGGGGGAAACTTAATAGCATTTCAAGTCAAAGCTTTGAGGCCATGACATCACCCTTCTCACTGTGGTTTCTTTTTAACTTCATTGGTGAAGGATCTCTCAGTTGACCACTGTTCTGACGAATTTCTTCATCTACTTTATTCTCTAAAACTTCTTTCTCTGTGTCTGTTGTGCGTTTTCCTCCCTGTCTCCCATCAGTCCCCTCTCCTCCCCCTCGGCTAGCCCAATATTCAGCCGAAACACGCTACCTCGGAAGCAGGACAGGTAAATGCACCTGTGTGCAGTGTTAGGCTCCTGTTGCAACAGCTGTGGAGGTTCCTACTAAACCACCACCTGCTGCCACACAGAGAGCATCACAGAGAAGCACAGAGAGAAGCTTTGTGTGGTAGCTTGTTGTGATTCCCGGTCTGTGTGTGGAAGTGTGTCGCTCTGTGTGGTAGTTCGTGGTTATTTTTAGGACCTGCGGCTCCTGTACGAATGGGAATTCATGAGAGAGTGTAAGCGTGAGGTTGTCTGTGTGGATGTTGGCAGCTTCAGTGTTTTTGTTTAGCGGTCTGCTTTAGTCTGTTTTGACTGTTTACATACTGCCCCCTTGTGGTAAAGCTGATATCTGCAGATGTACCCAATACCAACTGCAAAAATCTCCGTCTTAAGGATTTATTTCTGTCACTGTTTCTGAGCCCTAAAGGAAAATAATGGAAATAATCAGCTAAATGATGAAACAAATTTCAATTTTCATTTGTCTTTATTCCAGTAAAGAGAGCTGCTGTTTCAAAAAAAAGAAATTCGACCAAGTTAAATTAAAAAATGACTTGGCACGGTAGAGATTTTGCAGTATAAACAATGTGCTACTCTCGATAGGAAAATATCTTTGCAGGTTGCAAATAGTATTAGATAGTCTTTGAGAGATGTAGCCACATGTTTCTTTGCCTCCATGCTTCCTTTGCTTTCCTGCTCTGAAGTGTTTCTCTCCAACAGCGGGCCACACTGTGGTAGAAACACTCTGCCTAAGAAGGGACTCAGGTACTGACCTCATTTCCTGCTGGACATGTTGCGCTTTTTGCACACCGGTTCACCAAATTGTCTTGTGTCTTTACTTTTTCCTGCGTCCACATTCACCCTTCGAGGCTTATGCTCACGCTTCTAAAAATGCTTTTGAATTTTCTTTGTTTGGCACTTTGGCACCTGTGTTGTTGTGTTGTGCTTCTGTGACAGAGGCATGTCGTACAGAGCTATCACCGTGTTTTGCTGTCGCAGCCATGATTTGGGAGGTTAAATCAATTTTCTTTGGCTTCTTTTTTCCGCTTTTTTCCACCAGTTTCTGTTGCTCACAGCCGACAATCAGTCCATGTTTATGCTGTTGTGATTCTTGGTTTCATCGTCTGATTCATCCAATGTTAGATCCTGGCTACTAATCTGGTCTGCTTGAAAGAAAAAAAAGCCACCTCACTGATTGTAAAAAGTCATAAAAATCTGAATCCAGATCAACTTGTCCTGTAAAATCGAAGAATCAACACTTTTCTGTTTTGTGTCCTCGCTTCCACTTTAACCTTGTCTTTGACTTCCTGTAGGTACGGGCCATCGCCACAGCTGCGAGGCCATGAGGAGGCCCGTGATTGGCTGCGCTCCCACTCCACCAGTGGGCTGCAGGACTCAGCCAGTAACTCCCCATTCTCCCCCAGCTCCAGCCTCACCTCCCCCTCCGGTACTCGCTTCAACTTCGGACAGCTTGGTAAGCTGCACACACCAACAAAATAAGCACTCCACACACATTTAGTTTACATGACTTTACTTCAGTCATACTTCAGCAATTCATTTGTTCTCTCTGTTGGTTTGGACTAAATCAAGACAATGAAACATGTTCAAAACTAAGAACATTAATGGATTCATCGTTTAAGATTTAGGTTTATCAAGAAAAAATGGCAAATGTAACCTGAGTTCAGCCTCTGAAATGCGAAGTTTAGTGGTTTTCTGAGATTTTATAAGCTAAAAAATAAATTGTAAATAATGAAAAAAGAATCCTTACATGACTTGTATGATTTCATATGATAATTTCACAGCATCCAGTCCGACCTCAGCAGCTCAGATAAACATCGCCGGTATGCGCAACAACAGCCTGACCAATCAGGACGACCCTTGCGGCGACAACCGACTGAGAAACTCATGCATGTCGCTTGACGAGAAGACTCGCACCATGAGCAGATCGGGCTCCTTCCGGGACGGCTTCGAGGAAGGTGAGAGGACACAAGAGAAGGATGAATGCATATGAGACGAGTGAATTGAATATTCAGTGACTGTGTGTGAGTCAGATGTTTGGTGAAATCTGTTGTTATGTGTAATCCGTTTCCAAGACCTACATGCCTCCATCTCTCTGTGACTCTGAGGCCTCCCCTTCCTTATTCCTCATCCCCTTCCTTATTCCTCATCCCCGTGCCAGAAGAATTAATATTCCATTTGTTTAGAGAACATTAGGACAGATTACAACTGCTCCTCCAAGAAAAGCCCCCTATCCCATAGAAATCCATAATCAGCTTTGGTGCAGCTTTGTTTTTTTCGTAAGCTTGTTTATTGGGGAAAGTACTCGGCAGTGCTTTTCCCACCAGCAGGCAGACTCCCGGCCCAGGCGAGGTGGCTCAATCCTGAGGGCCACCGAAAGACAGTGCTTTGATTTAGTGGAACAAACTAAGACGGGGGGCGAGAAAGGCATAGCATTGTTTGGAAAATAGTTTGCATAATGGGCAAATCCAGCCCTAAACACTCACTGACCATTAAAAAGCAGCAGTTTCTGGTAAACTTGCTATAAAATAAACCGCAGTGTAATGAAGTCACCAGATAAGTGCACAAGGCTAAATACTTCATGATGACAAAATTGTTTCTGACTCAACCTGTGTCACCCAAAGGAAGTTCCACACAGTTTAACGCTTTCTTTCAAGGTTGTGAAAAAGGTTTTGCGGGAAAAGCAATTAATCTGAATTGAATTGAAGTCAAACTAATAGTCAAAGATAAACATCATAGACCGATATACACCTGAAGTGTAAATAGACGCAATGGCAGACGTTGTTCTGGAGAGTGAATGAACACAGAGAAAAAGGACAACATGACGGACAAAGAGCTGGAGACCAAATCCAGTGACACTGATACTGGTTGTGTAAATGTGCCTCAGGGTAATCAGCTGTGTGTGTGTGTGTGTGTGTGTGTGTGTGTGTGTGTTCTTTAAGAAACCCAGTAAATCAAGAGTCCGTCTTGAAAACGTGGTTTTCTTTCCTCTGATGAGATGTGTACATGATTCTATACTTCGCTGTTTGGTGTATCCTACCTTCCTCAGTATAAAAAACGGTTCTTGTCTGCGTATATAGTATGTACGGCAGCCGTTTCGTATTACTGACGTCACAGGTCAAATTATTTGATGGCCATAACAATAACCCCTTTAACTTGAATACGTTCACATTCTTTGAACCAGAATAAACAAATTACAGAAATACGGAGTGATGTCAAATTAGGCGATACATTTTTGCACCCCCTTGAGCAGCGTGTTGGTCTAACCATGTATGATAGGGTTCACTTGTCTGTGAAGGAGACAGTTGTCAATCATCTGTTGTACAGCCTACAGAAAGAAAAGATCTCTTCTCAAGCAAATGCCTGTTGAGCTCTTCCCGGTATTGTGAAGCTATACAAATGTACCACCAGCACACACTTAATGTGCGCAAGCACAATAACGCAGACACAAACTTATTATTACTGTGCCTCCCTGTAGCACACTCTTTTTTTTCCCAGCTCCGTGAGTCTGTGAGTCTGTCTTCCCTTTCAGAAGAGGAGATAATTACAGGGATCACAGTGAGAGGCGTGAGAGAGACTTGATGACACACTGGAATCCTCCAACATAACTTTCTCTCTCTTTGTGTGTGGGTGTGTTAGATTGCAGCGTGTAGGTTTGCGAGGACATGTGGTTTGTGTGTGTGCACATGTGTATGTTGCTGAGGTGTAGAGTTACCCGACCGTTGTTAGATTGACAGGACAAAAGTCACATCATCCACCCAACACTTTGACCCAACACCACGACACACCGTCACTTCGTCGCCTCCGCCCAAACCCTCCCACTCACCTTTATATACGCTCACCTCCTTTCATGTCTGAAGAAACCATTATCTTTCTGCTCCCTTTTTCAGCACAGTCAGCGTGGTTGGATATATGCTTTTTTAATGATCCATTTTTGGAGTCTAATCTAAATTGTTTTCTCTCGTGTGTTTATGACTTGAGAACAGTTGGGGAAAAAAAAAAGGTTTTGCCAAGATCTTCCCAAGTTTCCCAATTTGTATCTGAAAATAATTGTTCACATTTGTGACACCCATGGGAAAAAAAAACTCAACTGTGCTGCAAAAAGAACATAAGCTAGAATAATAATAAAAAAATTAAAAAATATGTGGATGAAAACAAACCTGGTATTTTTTACTGGTCGAGTTCTTGACAAATCAATGTTGTACAATTGTCTTGCAGAAATTTTCACAACATAAAAGTGTTTTCGTTTCCATCAAGTAAGTTATAATCAACTGAGGTTATAAAGAGAAAAAGATTCTGAATGTGAGCACAAACAGCAGCATGTACAAATGTGAGATCAATAAAAGTAGTTTTTTGTTTAAAATCAGAAACCATAAGAAATGTTGTTGGTCAGGACTCTACCTTAGAGCAACTCCAGTATTTTCATCCTGCATGAACTGGATATAACAAGTGCATTTGCAACAAATTCAACACCAACTTGCAATCAATAACTGTGAATCCATAAAGCCTCATATTAAGCAATTACAGGCTCGTACCTGTTTGGTGATAATATCTAACAGGATCACGCGGAGAGCATATTGTCAGATCCCACAAGAATTAATTAAAGTAATCACTCAACAAACATGTCATTTTAAAAGCTTCATTCTTGATTCTAGGGCTGCAACTAATATAGTGTCACACACCTCAAATGTTCAAAACCCAAACTCATTCTGTTGACTGTCATATGACATAGAAATCTCATGGGAGGAGCTGAAACTTTGACTAGACATTTAATCAAGGAACTGTTGCAGCTCTTGCCAGTTCAGGTCGAACCAATGAGGAGTACGCTTTGAAATATTTTTTCACAAATGACCTGCCCAGACTGATTGATGAGATCTGAACCAGACGGCGCTGATTCTAAATCAATGTTCTCCTTTCATGTGGCTTCGGCACAGCTCGCTGTCTAGACCCAGGTCAGATAAAAGTCCCCAGTACACTAAAGTCTGAGTGGGAAATGAATGAATCTGCTGGGATCAGTCCAGCCTCGCTGTGTGGTTGATGACATCACGCTGCTGATCCTTTCTGATCTGCTCTCAGGCAGGAAACAGTGCTGGCGTTGTGTCCCGGCCCTCTGATGTGTGATTAGTGGCTGAGTCATTAGCAGGGTAATACTCAGGCTGTCATTAGTTACACCACGGCCTTACTGTAATGTGTAGGAGTTTTATCTTTATGAGTGCAGAGCTGCGGCCCGTATGTTCAGGAGGAGGCGGACTGGGGGAAACGGAAACGCTGATAGGAAGGGTGATGGGTGGGCAGGGTTGGAGCAGTGTGGGTGGCTTGTATGGGGAGACTGTGGGGGGTCTGTTTGTGTACAGATGTACGTTCTAATCCCCACTTTTCCTTCTTGTTTTGTTGTCTCTTTAGTTCATGGATCATCCCTGTCTCTGGTCTCCAGCACGTCTTCAATTTACTCCACAGTAAGTACACAAAACATCAAAAGTTAACTCTGGCTGGATATCATATGAATTCTTTTCGGATCCTTGTGTTCGTGATACAGTACGGAAGCATTTGTTCTACACACTTTTTTGTAAGTTTTCTCTCACCATTACACAGCTGCTCCACTAGAGAGCACTGACAGCTTTAACCGCCAACTGTGAAATATCGCGCTCAGGACAAATCTCAGTCGCAACCCTTTAATTACCAAATTTAGGGGATCAAAATGTTTCTCAGGTCTCGGCGGTGGCCCGCTGAGCAGGGTACATACCATGCAGACACATTGTCAGCTCAGTTCCGGCCAAATCCCTGTTTCGTCTGCCATTCTCCGCTGTAAACTGTGTAATAAAGGCCAAAAAACAAACATTAAGCATGTTTATGGGATTACCCACATCTAGTACAGCATTAGTATGAGCTTTATTAGTCGACTCTGGATAATTATTGTTGAGAAAACAACCCTATAAAATTGCTGTGTAATAAACAGTATTTGCTCCTCTGCCATCTACATTGGTGCATCTTATTTGAGTTAGTCTTTGCAAAGCAGCTCAAAAAATTCAAGTTGAAACAAGAGCAACCAGTGGATGCCTTTTGCCTGTGGAGTTATCAATATCGAGCATTTGTGTTGGCAAATACGTCGTTACACATTTACCCTCTAATCCATCCAAAGATCTGACTCAAACACCCTGTGAGAAAAAGCTCTGGCAGCGGTAACACAAATGCACTGGGGCAGCCCACATGTACACACAGTGGCCAATCAGAGCCCAGCCTTCACGGTGTAGCTCCCCCTCCCTCTGTGGGCTGGTTTACTCACCTGGGCAGGTGTTAGCAGAGAAACTCTCAGACAGCAGACACCAGCTCGGCACTGGCTGGTGGCTTGAAGGTGAGAGTCACAGGTTTGAATTCAGAGGGGGGAAGAGAGTGGAGGCAAAATGATGGCGACTTTATCCCTGACGGGCACCGTCACGTCCTGGCAGCTAACGGTAGGGATGAATAGGACTGTAGTTCAGGAGAACCTCTTTATGCTTTTTTCTTTTTAATCAAATATAGAATTGCACAGAAGATTCCACACCCACATCATGAAAAACTATTTTATTACTTCTAATTAAGTACATTCATTTTAAGTCATTTCTAGTCTTTCCACCAAATTAGCATGTGAAACTTTTGTTCTGCTGCCACGATGTTGAAAGCTCGTGGGATTGTTTTTTGTTTGAGCTGGTCCAGGATTTTGCGTCAGAGTGAGAGTTTTGTGTGCGTTTCCAAGACAGACAGGCTGCAGCGTTTGTGTATCTAGGATCAGCCAGCATGTGTGTGTGTGTGACTGACAGCTCTGTTTGGAGGTATAGACCATGTATGGACAGATGCCACTTTGTAAACCATTTACTCATGGCACAGAACGCATGTATGCACACACCGCTGTACGTGCACAGACACATTAGGCTGCTGAAACCTGTTTTAGTGTTTAGTGGTTAGAAGGTGGAACCACATGGAAAATCATTTATTATCAGCCGCTCTGCTTTGTTGCTTCTGTCACAGCGCAACTGCAGCGTCCAGGCCTCCCACAAGCCTTAATCGTGAAAGATTACTTATTATGATTAACACCCCTCGAGCCCTTATGTCCAGGAAGACGGCACAATCGAATGTTTTTGAATAACAGAAATGTTAAGAAACTTTTTAATCTGCTTTGGAATGCATGTAACATTGGATGCATGTATCAGATTAATTAATTTAGAGCCAAGTGCAGAAGTTTATAGTGAAAATGTTGCAAAAATATCCTGGAAATGCAACCAAATCCAAACACTTGCTTGCGGTCCCAAGAACTAATATACCTCCAAGTTTGGTTTAAATCCAATTGCGAGTTTTTGAGATAAGAAGCACGACCAAGAACAACACCTCATTAAAGAGTGTGCAGATGAAACTAATGGGTAGCCTTCAAGGTATTGCATTTTTGTTTGATAAAATCAACCCATCGGCTTTCATCTGACGATGATTTAACATCCTGGGACTATGGCCAGTGTTTCAGGGCTTTGGGTGTAGCCTGTGGAAATCTGGATAACTGATATCATGGTCAAGATTTCCTCGGTCATTGTTTATACTCCAGTTAGCAACTTGAGACACCAGAGTGGATGTGAGACGACATGTCAGCAAGACGTCTATGGACAGATATCTGCATATGAATACAGATACTTTTTTTAAAAGCTGATCAAAACATAAATCATTGTCAGAAGATTCTGGCCAGTGCATTCCACCTTCTTTCGCCTGCTCTCCTCATGGACCTCTTGGAAAAGAGGTTTTAAATCTCCTTTAGTTTTTTTTACCTGGTAAGATAAAGGATATTGATTGATTGATTGATTGGACTATTTACCTGCATGTAACCAAAACTTGCTCAAACATGATTGGTCAGTACGACTAAGTGGAAACCAAAATGCTTCAGATATCAACATCGTGTCACTTGCTTACAGGCTCTGCATTCATATGCAGACATCTGTATTTAGAGATTACTTTCAAGTGATTTCGATAGATTATGTCGAGATTTTGTGGAAAACTAAAATGATGTACGTAAAAAGTTATGAGCTAATAATGAGCTATGTTGAGTCTGTAAATCAGCTCACCTCAAACTAGCTCCAAAGTCATCTCTAGTCACGTTAAGAAACAAAAAAAACCTCTCCAGACGTATTTTCAGTGCAGCTTGTTTACATGTAAATGTGGGTGTGTTTCACTGTTTTGGTGAAGAGCAGCAGCAACGGCAGGGTGTGTAGTGTTCGTGCGAGCGATTGTTTTGCCTGCCCTTGCTCTGTAAGTATTTTCCTACCTGTCTTTCCTTACTATTGTTCGATGTGCTCCATATGGAGACAATGGGGCTCTGACTTTCGCACACACACACATAGATACACGCACACAGCCGTACACAAACGCGCGCACATACATACACACACACACACGCACACACATACACACACACACGCACACACACAAAGACATCTTAAATGCCTTCGGGAGGATATCTCTGCTTTCCAGACATATTACACCAGACAATCTCCTCCACAGTTTATAAAGCACGTCACCTCGGAGCTAATAAATCAACCCGGAGTCGGGACATGTGCGTGGTGCACGTTCTGACCCTTCGGCAGCTGGAACTGCTCTTCTTTTTTCATTAAAGCATGTCAGAATTCAGTCAGTATGTCCTCTAATGATTTTCTCTTCTTCTGATGTTTGTTTTGACAGAATGAGGAGAAGTCTCAGTCGGAGGTAAGCTTCATCCCCGCCCACAGCACTTCTATCCTGTGTTTTCTCAGCTCTTTAATTTTCTGTATGCCGTAGTGGAACTTGTTGGAACATGGGGCGTTTTCACAGTCGTGTCTAGTTACACATGTAACTGTATTGTTAGTGACCCTGTAACAGGCTCTTGTTCCTCTCCGAACACCCGTGTACACCTGTATGTGCTCTTTTATGTATCCGCTGCGTTTCATCTCTTAACCCTGAACATATCAGTGGTTCAATCTGGGAGCCTCCCACATTTGTGGCTACAGTTTTTTTTTTCTGTGTCTGGATGTGTGCGATGTATGTGTGTGTGTTGGCATTGCGTGCTTTTATGGAGCAGGTATGTACGCTCTTTGTCTTGGTGCTTTTTGATGTTGTTCATTTTGACGTCCTCAGATCCGCAAGCTGCGCAGGGAGCTGGACGCTTCCCAGGAAAAGGTTTCCGCCCTGACGACACAGCTGAGTGCCAATGTAAGGACAAGCATGCAAACTGCTGAATATTTGTACATGTATACTGTGTCCTTCCGGTGTTTTATCAAGCCACAATAAATAGATTCAGGTGTATAAATCGGACCAAATAACAGACAGGTTGCAGGTGGTTTGGGTATTTGACCAAAGTATTGGACAAATAAAAAGCTTAAGATGAAAAGTGCATGTAGGTTTCACCCTTTACAGACTTTTACATGAATTTTATGTGTGAACATGTAGAGATAAAAAAAAAATGTTAGATTTGAAAAGACCATGTCAGGACAGCAAAGGCTTTCATTCTTAAAAAAAAAGTTTTCTTGTGATTTTTAACGATGAAAACAATTTATTTATTTATATAAGTTATTTCAAAGATTTAAGAAAATACATGTTATCAATAAGCCATGACGAGAAGACTAAAACATATGTAATTTCCAACGGACAGATTCAACTGTAAAAAAAAAACCTGTCGTCTCTCTTTCCTCTGCAAGCACGCAAACATTTCCCAAACACACGCAAGTGCATTTCGTGATATTCATCAAATACTGAGCAGATATCTCCCGCTGAGCACTTTGCTCCAGGAAGGTGTAATTTTACATCTGGCAGAACCATCAGAAAGATCTCTTGAAGCGTCTCCAGACACGATCCTTTCTGCCCCGCCGTCTGTATTGCACAAGTCTCGCCACGCTCCGCTTGTAATCTGCTGCCTGAGTCAGTACACGCTGCTGGTTCGGCTGTGGATTAGAGATATGGAGGGAAGGCAAAGGTGTTAGATTACAGCAGAGAGTCAAGTCTCAGCACACTGCCGACGGACTGTCCCAGATGTGGACTGAAGATTTACGGCTAATGACGCGTCAATACAGGAAGGCGTGCCGCGGGTGTTGACAGAAAAACACAGACAACAAACAGTTGGTGGTGGGGGGGGTCGCGAAGGGAGATGCAGGGTGAGGGAGGGGTCTTGTTCCAATATTTGATTACACAGCGCTGGCAGATGATGAATTATCTGAGCACACCTTGAAGCCCTCAAGGCCGAGAATTCAAGAACATCTTTTGCTGAAATAGTCACGACCTGAATCACATGTCAGTCAGCGCTTCACTCGGCTCTCCCATGCGCTTCCTGCGGGCATCTGCAGACCATTTGTACATTTAAGGTCTTAAGCCCAATGCAGTGATGGATGACCGAGCTCTGATGTCTTTAAACCAGCACACAAAAGTAAAGCTTTTAGAGGTGTATTTTAGGTGTATTCTTTTAATATTTTGGTAATTCAATTCATTTCGTTTTATCATTATTATCTTCTTTTGACACGTGGTGCTTAACTTTTAGGTCCACATGCTCCTTTGAAATATTCTGATTGTTTCACGTCACCCAGTTCCGCCCACCTAGTCTGAAGATTCACTGGAAAGCCGGGTGCCATTTTATACCCAAACTCAGCCAGAAATCATTCAAATTAGAACATAATAAATCACCCAAACCGTAACCAAAAGAGGTTTTGGATGATGACTTTAGCGCTGTGTTGGGCCTTTGCATGAATGAATGGGTATAAGCTGTTTTTGGAAAAGATGAGGTAACAGTTTGGCTTCAGTGTAGTGTGGGAACATGTCATAAGCTGACCTACAGGGGATAATCATTTATCACAGGGAGTTCTTATTTTGCTTGATTAGTTGGATTTGGTTCTGATTTTGTTATAAAGATGGCGTGACCAATGTCATAATGGGTTTCAGCCCCAAGGCTGCAGCACTCTCTCAGACCCGGTGGTTGGAGGATGGTTTTAACTTCAGTCATGTCAGTGTTTGTTAGCCAGTCATCCGATATCCAAGCAGTAGTGAAATGTGGCTGAATTGTGGTGGACAGATCTTTTATCCTAGGAAAGCTGATTTGCTTTTTGGATTGTAGAATTTGCATTTAGCCACAATTCTCTTGCCACTTTATATTCTTGTTTGGAATTCTGACAACTTTAAACGTTGGTGGTATTTTATTAGCAATCCAGCCTGGAAGATGACCTTTCCCAAGGCTGAGGATCGAGTTCTGTGTTTAAAAAGTCTGAGCTCTACAGAGTTCTTGGTTTACATGTTCCTGTTTCAGTTGATTTTCTAACAGTTCCACAACTTGTTTGTTTCTCCTGCAGGCTCACTTGGTGGCAGCGTTTGAACAGAGTCTGGGCAACATGACCATTAGACTGAAGAGTCTCACCTTGACGGCAGAGCAGAAGGTTAAAACAGCTCCTTGTTTCATAACAGACTGTCTGCACACTAGTTAAAGTACACATTCAGAGTCACTGCCGTTGATTTATTGGTTTGATCCTCCTGTCATTGTCTCTGTGTAGGACTCTGAGCTGAATGAGCTGAGGAAGACCATCGAGCTGCTGAAGAAGCAGAATGCTGTGGCTCAAGCTGCCATCAACGGAGTCATCAACACACCTGAGCTCACGCCTAAAGGGGAACGTACAGGTACGGACATCTATTTGATAGCTTCAGATTTCTGCTGTCAAAGGAAAATCTCCTTCATGTCAAAAGTGGAAAATGGTGGATTGATGAAATGTATTGAAAGACTAATGTATGACAAACATCTACATGTCTCCCCTCAGCTGGCAGTAACGGCAGTCAACAACATCAGCAGCAGAATCAGCAGCCAGACCTGCGCATCAGGAGGCAGCACTCCTCTGACAGCGTCAGCAGCATCACCAGCGCAACGAGCCACTCCAGTGTGGGCTCCAACATGGACGCCGACGCAAAAAACAAGAAGAAGAACAAGAAGAACTGGGTAAGATTCCGATTTGATATGTGATGAGTTACAAACAAGCCGGGAGCCATGGTGGTTTGTTTTTGTCTTTGTCTCTTTGTACATTTTCACGTGTGTGTTGATGTCACATGTTTGGGTTTCTCCCCTTCAGGCGTCTTTCACTGGGGAGAAGGTGAATACACTTCAGATGTTCGTAGGCAGTTCTGTTGAATAGCAAGTAATAATTGATTTTGCGGTTTGCAAGTAGAAAAAAAAAATCACACATTTCGGTTTAAACTGGGCTGAATTTGGTTGTAGTAATTGCCTGTAAATCACCAAATCAATGCTTATCAGATCCTATATAGAGCATGTAGAACTACCGTCTAGTGTCTAATCCTAATCAGTTGTTTTCCATCATACAATAAAACATCTTACATTCTTTGATTCACAATTTTCCTTTTTTTTGCTGCTGAAAGGCTTTTTTGTGCACCGGAGGACACATCAGCGACGATGACGTACGCAACTCTTTAACCTCTCCGTCGTCTCGTAGAGTGAGCGATGTTGTGTTAGCCGCCTGTGGTTGACAGGATCTGATCCTGATGTTGATTTTTTAGGGGCAGAGCGGTGTGGCGTTTTGTGGTAGCTGTTAAAAGACATGAGCTCGTGTCGAGTTTCCTGCTCTAGGTCACAGTGATAATAAACGCCCTCCTCCCCTGTGTGTGCGTGTGGATGTGCTTCCAGCTGTCACAGTTTGTGTAGATGGGACCCCACAGGAGGCTCCTCCACGCAGGTGCTCATTCGGTGTGTGTGTGTGTGATGTGGAGTGTATAGGGGCTGTGTGTGTTAGAGAGTATATAATGGATCTTGAAAGACCCCCTGTTTCCCGGTGGTTGCGTTTTAGCATTAGTTGCAGCTGCCTGGAAGTAAAATAAAATCTGCTTCAGTCCTGTAGGGGCCTCTAGTTTCATCTGTCCTTCCATAACACATTAACACACCCAAACCCATATGAACATGTGCTGTTTTGTCTCTCTGTCTTCCTTTGCTTCGCTTCAATGTGGCAGGTCTATGAGGTAAGAATGGTATGCTGTGTGAACTGAAAGAAACGAAGCTGCCTAACGCCTGCACTTTTTCTAGGTTGCTCACCTCTGACCACCTCCTGTCCTCTGCTGCTACCGTAGTGCCTGTCCTCTCCTTTTTATTACTGCTTCTCCCTGAAAACTGCTTTTATGACACTTGAGTCAGCTCTTGAATGGCAAAATCCGCCTGAAAATACTTGGACATTGTCAGAAACAGGGTATTAGCGATAGAGCTCGTGTCCGGGGTGTGGTGGGATTTGGTGTGACTGGCCAAACACGAAGACCAAAAATAAAACAATGTCACCATGTCCCTGAAAATCAAATTATTTGTAAAGTCGCATCTTAACTTTAACTGAAAGAATCTTAAAAAGGACGAAAGATTTTAAAGGAGGCGCAGAGGTCCATTTCAATCCCCCTTAAAAAGAGAATGCACCAAAGCAACAGCTTCACTAACTGAGGTAGACGCAGACCATTTCAGTCGAGGGGAAGTAGGTTCCCAAAAATAAGTGAATGACAATTATTATTATGAATTAAATACATATATATATATATCTATATATCTATCTATATATATATATATATATATATATATACACACACACACACACAACCTTTCTCTGGAACACACACAATGTAAACACATTACACACACTGAGTTTGAATTCAGAGCTGAGCTCAAGTCATAAAACAGTCACAATTCCTTTTCTGCCTCTTACTCACTTTTTTTCCTCACTATTTCCTCCACTCTTCCCCAGCGCACTCCTCTTCTTCCTCCTCCTCCTTCAGCTGTGTTTTCGGGGAGTGTTCCCCTCGTCTGCTCACCGCCTCTCTCTGTCTTTTTTCTGTTGTCCACCTGCAGCTGCGAAGCTCCTTCAAGCAAGCGTTCAGCAAGAAGAAATCTCCCAAATCGGCCTCTTCTCATTCAGACATCGAGGAGATGACGGACTCGTCGCTGCCATCCTCCCCTAAACTGCCCCACAACGGCACCGGAGCCTCCAGCCACATGCTCAGGAACACACACTCCAACTCGCTGTACGTAGGCCTCATCATTGGAATTGTGCAAACTGAGCAGAAGTAGTATCAAACTCTGCTTAAATCACAATTTATCATATCACTAAACCATGTTGCTTGTGTGTGCATGTACAGATTGTCTGAGTGTTTGGACAGCGAGGCGGAGATGGTGATGCAGCTGCGCAGCGAGCTCAGGGAGAAGGAGATGAAACTGACGGATATCCGCCTGGAGGCTCTCAGCTCCGCCCATCAGCTGGATCAGCTACGAGAGGCCATGAACCGCATGCAGGTCTGCGCACAAACACACACACAAACACACGCTTACACATTAAACATTAGATGAAATAACGTCACATTAAAGGGCGATTCAGAACACATTTAAATACTTGACACTAGTTGACCTGAATGGGGAGCTATAATGTAAGTTCCAAATTACTTATAATTAATCTTAAAGCTATTTTTTGTTAGCTGACTTTATTTGTGTCCGTGCCTGCAGGTGGAGATCGAGAAGCTGAAGGCCGAGAACGATCGTCTGAAGGTGGAGAATCAGGGCAGCAGGATGGGCTCCCAGGCCTCCATCTCATCCTCTCCTCCGCCTCACACACACGGCCAGGCCCAGGGAACCGGGCCGGGGCTCTCCCAGCACAGCCTCAACCTCACCACCAGTGAGTCGACCAGCCTAGGTAAGACAGAGCTGATGTCATGGGGCCTACACAGTTCCTGCTAGATCTCAACAAGATACTGAGGAGGCTTTGACAGTATTTTTTTTTTAGCTTCAAGACAATTTTTGGTCAGTTTGGATGGAATAAAAGAATCATTTCCTCCACTAAACATACACTGAATTCTGAATTCACTGAATACAATGTGCTTCAGTAGCTTTCTTACTGAAAACATGGGAACAGTTGAGTGGTTTTAGTCACCGTGAACTCAAATATTCAACATTGAGTAACGGAGAGGTCATGGGAAATGTAGAAACCTTGTCTGACTTTGCTCTGCCTCCCCGTCAGACATGCTGCTGGACGACACCGGAGGCGAGGGAGGGATGAGGAAGGAGGGGCGACACGTGAAGATGGTGGTCAGCCTGGACGAGGACAGCAAGTGGGGAGAGGTGAGACCTGCTGTGAAAAAATGGCTCAGACCCAAAAAATTGTAGACCTTATGACAGCTAAAACCAAGCGTGATTTTCCATCGCAGGAGGGCCGTCCTCGACACTTTCTGATCGGTTGCATCGGTGTGAGCGGTAAAACCAAGTGGGACGTCCTGGATGGAGTGGTCCGACGACTTTTCAAGGTAAACATTAACATAGGTCAACAGAATGCAGTATCAGGAACTCTGGCATCACTTTGTTTTGAGAAAGTTTGACTTTTTTAAGTTTTAATGACTTCCATGATCGGTGATCATTTAGGTCTAGTATAATAACTGGTATCCCTTCACGAAACATCCTCTAAGTGCAGAGACTTTGTGTCTGACAGGAGTACATCACCCATGTGGACCCGATGAGCCAGCTGGGCCTGAGCTCAGACAGCGTGGAGGGATACAAAATCGGAGAAATCCACCGGCCCAGCAGCGCCAGCGCAGCTCTTACACCGGAGCTGCTGCCCTGTGGCTACCTGGTGGGAGACAGCAACACCATCAACATCCAGCTAAAAGGTGCCGGCACTGCAAATGATTTGTCTGTTCTCGAGAGAAGTTGTCATATATTTAACATCTATCTTTTACAGAGTAAAGACTGCCAAAAAGTCATCATTAAAAGTGGTTTAAAACAGTTTCAATCAAGCTTATGCAGCTCGCTTATACTTAAATATCCTGACCTGTGTGTGTGTGTGTTTGTGCGCGCTCAGGTGTGAGCAGTGAGAACGTGGACTCCCTCGTTTTCGACACCCTGATCCCGAAGCCGATGCTGCAGCGCTACGTCTCCCTGCTGAAGGAGCACAGGCGCGTCATCTTGTCCGGCCCCAGCGGGACAGGAAAGACCTACCTGGCCAATCAGCTGTCTCGACACCTGCTGCTGCTGGAAGGCCGACCTCTGACGCCGCACGCCATTGTCACTTTCAACGTGGACCACAAGTCCAGCAAGGTACATAACGACACACATGCAGATTCCGTGTTTAGTTTGAATGGTTTGTTAATTTGTTTGTGTATAGATATCCAATAAGAAAAATACTAATGGTCACACGATATAAAATGCTGCTTTCTGTCTGTGTAGGAGTTGCGTCAGTACCTGTCAGGTCTGGCTGAGCAGTGCAGCGGTGTCCCGGGGGTAGACAGCCCTCTGGTGGTCATTCTGGACAACCTGCACCACGTCAGCTCCCTGGGAGAGATCTTCAATGGTGTCTTCAACTGCAACTACCAGCACTGGTCAGTTGAATAAATACATTTTGAATAATTCCAATAATTTAACTATTCATCTCTGTTAGAACCGTTTTTCAAGAGTCATTCAGCACAACTCAAAGCAGAGTAAAACTTTATCATTCCTTCTACTTTAACGCAGCATGTCCTGTTTCTCTCTCTCTCTCTTCAGCCCCTACATTATCGGCACCATGAGCCAAGCCACATCATCCGCCCCCAACCTGCAGCTTCACCACAACTTCAGGTACACTGCTGCTGATAACGCTTCTGACTGCTGTATAGTCGAAAGATTTCCACGTTCTTTCTCGATGCTTATCTAAGTCCTGATATACTTGTGCGTTCTCTGATCAGATGGGTGCTGTGTGCCAACCACATGGAGCCGGTGAAAGGCTTCCTCGGTCGCTATCTGAGGAGGAAGCTGATCGAGACGGAGATCGGCAGCCGAACGCGTAACATGGAGCTGGTGAAGATCATCGACTGGATCCCACGGGTTTGGCACCACCTCAACCGCTTCCTGGAAATGCACAGCTCCTCTGATGTCACCATCGGTAAGAGAAGAGTGTACCGTTGAAGGCTGATCTTTTAAGATATGTCAGCGTGTAAAAAAACAAGACAATCATGGTCTTACCTGTCTTCTCCTGTGGCTTGTAGGACCTCGTCTCTTCTTGTCCTGTCCCATGGATGTGGAGGGATCCAGGGTTTGGTTCACTGACCTCTGGAATTACTCCATCATCCCTTACATGTTGGAGGCTGTACGAGAGGGACTTCAGGTGAAAAACACAGTTATATTGATATCTCAAAAACCTTCCATTTGCACTGAATGAAAATGAAATTAATGGAGTGAGAGAACAATATATTAGATTTTTCTATGCGGCACAGGATTGTAACATTTTTAGCTGCAACAATAAAATGTGTTAATGAAGAGACTTGATTGGAAGTTCTGAGGGGATGTTTGAGGGATCCGTCTCCATGAAGTGTAGTGAGTGTAATTATAGAATCGTTCAGATTTGCCCTCTCAGAGGACCAGGCTTATGTTCATCAACGTGAAATGGATTCAATTTGTACTCTCAATCTGCTTGTAATTAGCATCTGATTTAATTAGGCAGCAGCTAATTACCAGAATGTAACCTCTGAGTGGGAGTGAAGGCGAGCCGGAACGACAGAGCCGAGACAAATTTGTCTCTCGGCAACATAGAAGAGAAAAAGCACATGAAGTCAGGCTGAAATAGCAGCGAAATTAGCGGCTACGTGCAGCGTTTTGTTAAACACCGATAAACTCACTCGCATTTGAGTTGATGATTTAAACGCCAATGTCTGGAATTTGATACGTTTCATAGAATCACACCAGACAAGACAAAGATTTAGGGCAAAAGTAAGATTAATTGAAGAGTGATGAGGGAAGGAAAGTACCTTTTCCCACTGAAGGCCATGTGGGTTTTTTTCCCACCTTTTACTGAGGCTGCAACTCCACCGGAAAAAACTTATCTTAATAATCTTTATTTCTTAATATGTTTCTTTGGACAACAAGCTACCTTTTTACCATGCCGTTTTCCTCACACAATTGGCCCTAATTACTCCCAAACCAAACCTCAGTCACAGAAAAACAGCTCCCTCAGGCCTCTCGTGTCCCAATCCGAAACACTAAACTTGCCTCCGAGCGTCTTCCAGCATGTTTCATTGTTACATTCTGCGTCTCCCTGTAGTTGTACGGTCGCAGGGCAGCGTGGGAGGACCCTGCTGCCTGGGTGATTGACACCTACCCGTGGTCAGCCACCCCTACTCCGGCTGAATGGCCCCCGCTGCTGCAGCTCCGCCCCGAGGACGTCGGTTTCGATGGCTACTCTGCCCCGAGAGAGGGAGTCAGGAAAGAGCCGACACAGAGCGACAGCGATGCAGACCCACTGGTGAGCCAGAGTACACATGAAGAAGACCAGGCTTTGTACCTGTTTATACCTGTTGCTGAGCATCTTTTTTAAAAAAATAGACAGATAAGCCAACATTGATATCAAAATCATCATCCCATAACTCCCTCACCTTGCTGGCTTGCTACAGAGCTTGAAAGTTAGTAAGTAGTCTTTAAAGGGCACAGGTTATTTTACAGTTCGGACTGACGCTTGTTTCTGCCAACAGATGAACATGCTGATGCGTCTGAAGGAGGCGGCGACATCGTCGAGCCCGCAGAGCTACGACAGCGACTCCAACAGCAACAGCCACCAGGACGACATCCTGGACTCGTCGCTGGAGTCCACCTTGTGATGTCATTAAAAAAATCATCGCGGGGATCATTTTTGCAGGAGGAACTTTTTTATGGGAACTGTTCTCACCGCGAGAACTTCTAGAGTATAATTTCATGCCACAAAAATCCAGCCACCTTAATTTGGGTGCAGGTAACCCAAATATTTAAAAAGGAAAAAAAAAAAGATAAAGTTCAAATCGCATTTCAGAAAAAACGGGCAGCAAAAGTTTCTGCTGCACTGCACTGCACTGCATTACACTGCGCTGCACTGTTTTTTTGTTTTGTTTTGTTTTTCACCGCTGTGGCCAGTGGCTCCTCTGTCGGGAGCCTGACATCTACTTCAGACGGACAGAATAAAAGCACACTGTTGCTGGGGCGTCATCCTCACCATCATCACCAGCCATCGGCATCCTCAAACACCAGCCAGGAGTCCTCCGCTGAGCCGCCGCTGCAGAGTCAGCTGCAGCTCATCAGGCTCATCATACTCCAGCTGGGCAGGACCAGCTGCAGCGCACCCGAGCTGCCTGCAGATGGCGATACAGCCCCTCATCTCAAGAGCGTCAGAGACTCATGAGTTACCAAACTGCTGAAAAGAGACAAGTGCGCTGCTGGTTGGATGGATGTGCGAAACAGCCAGCAGCCTTCTGCTCTCCCTCCTCCTCTAGGGCTGAAGTCGCCTGTGTGATTGCTGGAGGATAAATCGAGCCACAGTGAATGTTAAGACGGCGTGCTTGATCTCCCTTTTCAGAAACTCCTCAGACAGATCGTTAATTTTACATCTTAAACTCCAGACACAAGCCCCTGCGACACAGCCAGTTCAAGGCGAGAATGTAGCACGGTCCAACTGACCTGATGTGAGTAAACTGAGCGAAGATGGGACACAGAGTCGTCACATTAGACGGTGATGATTCGGTGTCAAAGACCAAAGCTGCATTATGAGGGAGCTTTGTTCATAAGGGGTTCTATTTGATTTGATTCGACTCTAAGCTATATCAGAGTCACATTTTTTAGCTAAACAACAAAAAAAGTGACTTTAGTTTGCATTCGAAACCCTTAATGGACAGAACGGATGAGAATTTTTAAATGCAAATCCATGATGTCACACTGTAGCAACGTTCGAACACCAGCAAGAGAAAGAAAATCTCAAAAAAACAGGGCTTGTTTCTAGTTAATCCAAAGCCTTCTTGCATCAGCGATGATTGTGGTGAGAATATTTGGTTGATTTGAATCAAGCTTGTCTCCTTAGTCAGATGTTTAAGTTGGCTCACCACATCTTTGAATCATCCTGCCTCACTGCTGAGAAACTATTGCTCTACCAGAAAGTAGTCTCTTTTGAAACAAGCAAAGCAACATCCTTAATGCAGAAGTTTTACTGGCCAACCACAGAACCGTGTCCACGCACACCCGTCAGACAAAAAACACTTTCAGGAGGAACAGGCACTTACTTGAAAGTCAACATTCACCATGGCTGGATTTATCCTTTTTAACGTTTATTGTGTTTTGAGATAATGTCCTTCTTTTATTTGTGAATTTGTCCTTACATTATTTCACAGTTAACGCCTCAACCACTTCTAAGTTCTTGCTTGATGTATCCATGCACATTGGCCTCGAAACAGGCTGTTGTAGCACAAATCTCTTTTTGGTGCTGGACCGAACTCTTAACAAACAATGCCTTACTCTTTTCTAAAAGACTCTATGTGCATTAGCTGATTTACTTTATTTGTCTAAACGGCTGTAAACTTTTAACAGGGCTCCGAGTCGACACTCTCTCTCCCCTCGGGGAGTGGCGTCGACTTCTCATCATATCAGACACCAACGCCGTGGAATCGTGAACGAGAAGCAGTACTCTGGGTTCTCAAAGTTAAAGGTGTATGCATGTGTGACCCGGCGCTGTGAAGCTGGTGTAAATACTCGGACCACTAGCGAGGAAAGATACAATTATATAGATGTGTTTTGGTGCTTGAAATCAGAATGTTTGTGCAGGTTGATTGGGTGAGGGAAGTTTAGGAAAGATGCGATTTTATACCTCATCCCCATCCTTTTTCGACTGTACTGTCGCCATGCTCACAGTCCGTTCTGATTATGTGATTCACGATGAGCAAATGTCAAGGCAAAACATTTCGAACTGATCAAGTGACAACTAGTGTACATGCTGCTTTGTTTATAGTGATATAATTAATCTGAGGTTAAAGGTATAAAGGTACTTGTGGTCGAATGGTAACGTAAAAAATGGTTTGTCATCATTTCTGTGGCTTAGAAAATAAAGAATATTGTACTTTTTTCTTTACTTTAAACCCCTCAGCCTTGTCTTCTGGGAAGGGGCAAGGGGGGGACGTTCAAAGGCGGGGGATCGTGCATCGCTTTCAGTGTTTCTGTCATTGATCCTATGCAACATTCATCCTGATCTCCAAAAGCTGAATGTGCGTTTGTCCCCCCCTCCCTCCCTCCATCCCCCCCCATGAGACGTACAGCATGAAACCAGATTTGCGAAGACTTTTTGGATTTGTCGCCCACGTTCTTTGTCCACATGTGTGTCTGTGTATTTTATAGAGGCTCTCCTGCTACGGTCCTTGTAAGCACAAAGAGGCTGATCCTCCGCTCGTCTCGTGTCAGCGCCCTGCACCCAGAGGTGCGGACGTCGTCGAAAGAAAGCATTTTCTGACCAGTCTGTCGGCTCCATCACTCACAAACTCAATGAATGTTTAAGCCTTCTTTGCTTATGTACATTGTTTTTATATGTAACATAACTTTGTAAATAGTTGATGATCTTCGCAGCATTTTGATGACTTTTTTTTCTAGCTGATTTGTAACAGTACTTGAAAAAGGAGTATTTTGTGTACAGTCTCTTTACATCAGAGCAGGCCGGTGCCGTTTGTCGCCGCCGGTCCGCCGAGGGCTCGGAGAATTAAATCTATCACTGTACTAGTCTTAAGTTATTGTGATTCAATAAAATTAATTATTTATGATTGAATTTTGTGAAGAAACTTGTCTTTTTTTTATTAAAACACACACACACAAGCACGTGACTTGGAATTGTTTACAATTTTATTTGGTATTTGTACAAAAAGTGTGAAATAAACATATATACAGCACACAATACGACATACTTAAACACGTCCATATAAATTATTAACGAAATAGCTACATTTTTTTTTCAATAAACAACTCTATTCAGGGTGAAGGTAACTCAATATTCTTGGCATAAAATTTCCATACAAAATTGTACAAAATACTGTACAATTGAACAAAGCTGTGCAAAACAGCAAACTGTGTCTCAGAAGCAGAGAGGGTACAGTGCGCATGCGCTGGTGAAACACACTCGAGTGAAACTTTTTTTTTTTCTGGTTTTTGAACATTTATGGGGTCTTTGTCTGAGGGCGGCAGCTCCTTACACATGTGGTCACAGTCTCATATGAAAACAAAAAACAAGGGTTATATCTCTATAATTTGCTTTTTTTCCAAAAAAAATAATAAGTTAAGATACTGTTATTTCTTCTTCGTCTGACTCTGAGAAGTCCGAGTGCTTGCTGGAGAGAGATGGAGAGGAGATGCTGGAGCCCGCCGCCCTCATCCTCTCTCTCCTGAACTCTTCCTCCTCATCCTCCTCTTCGTCGGCTGAGGACTTCTTGCCCACGTCGCTCAGGTCCGGGTGCGGGTTGGCTTTGGTGGGCAGAGTCTGCTCGCGGCAGCCGCCGGACGACAGCAGCTCGCGTTCCTTGGAGTTCCTCCACTTCATCCGCCGGTTCTGGAACCAGATTTTCACCTGTGGACAGGGAGGAGAGCGGTGAGTGAGAAAGGGGGGTCGCAACGTGGTCTTGGCGCGCAAATGACGCACGGCATGATGACGATGATGTTTTAAGCACATGTTGAAGTTTTTTTGTTTGTTTTGTTTTTTTTACCTGTGAGTCCTTGAGGCCCAGTTTGGAGGCCAGTTTCTTTCTGTCGGGCTTGCTGATGTATTTCTGTTTCTGGAACATTTTCTCCAAGGCTTTGCGCTGCACGTCGGAGAACACCGCCCTCCTCAGCATCCCTCTGCGGGGTTTGCCTCTGGCGGCCAGGGGCCACGAAAACGTCCCCGGGATGGGAACAACGGATGAAGATGCTAAAAAAAACAAAAAAAACAGAAGACAACCTGTAAGTTTTCTTTTCTATGACACATCTCAGAACATCTGCAGAGAGGAAATTACAATGACGACTAAAACAAACTTTTCTCTCTGTTAATAAAACCAAACTTAAGACCCCTCAGACACCAGGGAGGCTCTGTATGAATATAATGATTTCTCTTTAAGGCCATACTTTTCAACGAGTTAGTATTGGAAGTGTCCCCCCCCCCCCTCTTTTTTTTTT
>CAEMYA010000013.1:7551888-7593188 GCA_903131615.1 Diplodus sargus
AATACTGATGCCCGGTGGGGGGGGGAGTGGAGGAGTGGAGGGGATTTTTTATTTTTTTTTTTCTTTCCCCCTCTTCGTGCCTTCAAATCATTTTCATTAAATGAACACGAAAAGCTATTCAAGGCCCCGGAGTTGTTTTGTTGAGGCATTCAGCTGAGCCCATGAAAAGACTCCATCGCCATTATGATCTGGCTGAATGAAAGCACGGGACTAGCTACTTTATAGACTTTTCTAAGAGATTATTCTTTATCTCAACTCGTTGATTGGCCCGCTCGGAGAATAGAGGAACGTTTAGGGGCACACAGAGAGCGACGATTGGAGGTCAGTGGTAACCTATCCTATGAGCCGTGCGGCATGCGAAGAGGAGAAACTTTTTTTTTTTCCCCCAGCTGACACATTTTGGATGCAGTTGGGGCTTTAAAAAAAAACAAAAAAAAAAAACTTCAACATCCCCCCGGTGCGGGACGCTTCTTCCCCGCGCCGACTGGACGTCCGCCGGACTGTAGCTGCCCTGTGGCCGCAGCAGAATCAGGAACAACAACGCGCTATGTGGTCTTGTGAGAATATTGAAAACGCTCAATAGCGCCTAATAGGGAAATTAGTGCATGACTGGTTCACGCCTTTGGCCCCCCCTGGTAAAAGTCACTCTCCGGGGTGTGTGGGTGGTTCGCCCGGTGGGAGCTGACCAAAATTGGTCACGGTGCTGAGGGGCTTTGTTGCCCGCCACAGCGGCCCGGTGGCCCCCCGGGCTCTGTGGGAAAACGCGGGGCGAGGGAAATGCCAAAACGCCCCCCAATGGGAAGCAGAAGAGGGGGGGGGACTATAACTCGCCACCCCGCCTCAAATTTAGAGCGTGACGATTTGGGATAATTGGTTAATTAGGGGGTGGGTGGGTGGGACCCCGGGCAGGGGCCAGAGCCAGCGGTCCCCATTAATAAGACAGTGATTTCTTCTTTTCTGGTTAAGTAAAAAATCTGACAGGGGCTGACACTGTTTTACATTTAAATGCAATTAGCAGGGGACAGAAATCCAAGAGGCTAACGAGGGAACGATCTACAGCCAAAGGAGGAGGAGNNGGGAGTGCGTAAAAAAAAAAGAAGATGCGCTTACCTGGTAAATAAGGCGTCCTGAATATGGGGTGAAAGGTGCCGTCAAAGCAGGGGAAGGGGAAGCTCTTGGAGTGCAGGCTGTGGATCGTGGGGGTTAAGGACGCTGTGGAGGAACATCACATCATGTTAACAATCTTTCCCGAGTGAGAAAAAACAAAACAAAACAATGTAAACAAACGTCAGCTCAGGCAGGAGGTGGACGCTTAAGAAGTAGAGTCTGTCTGCTCACCGGTCTTTGGCGAAGGTGCGAGGATGGCGCTCACTCCAAACTTGAGAAAAGTCGGGTCCTTGCTGCTCGGCACCGACGTTTTCGGCGAGCACGACTCGCGCGTCATCGCGGCGGCGGCCATGGCGCGCTCCGGCACGCCGCTGAAGGACACGGTGGTGGTGGCCGTCTGCAGGGAGGCGCTCGACGAAGCGGCGGTCCGGTTAATGAAGGCGGCGGGGTGGCTTATCCGCAGCAGGTCCTCCACGAGAAAGCTGGAGTGGGTCGGGAAGACGGACGGCAGGGTCTGGTGGAGCGGCAGCGCGGCGGCGGGCCGGTACAGCCCCGGGTACAGGGCGGGAGGCGCGAGGACGCTTGGGATCATCATGGTCCCGGCTTGAAGAAGAAAAAAAAAAAAAAAGTGTGAAAACTGAGATACTCCTTGTGGTAGCTGGGAGAGAATCAGTCGCGTGAATGGCTGCTAAACTCCTCTGGTTTCTCTCACTCTGGGGAGAGGAGTTTTATAGCAGGCGGCCCCCGCCCGGCCCTCCGCTCAGGGCTGACAGCACCAACAATGGGGCTCAACAAAGTTCTCCACATGGGTCGCTTTCATGCCGCATCCCCCGGCCCGCTGATTGGCCGGAGGACGCAATTTATGATTGCATTAGACTTCATAAGCAAGCAACACACAATTGTCCCCGCCACAAAGGAGGCTCGGTCATCAATTTTGCATGTTGACCACTTTCCTTTCAATTTGTTTTGTTTGGCAGAGGCAAGCGGCCTAATTAAAGAGCAATCTTTACGGATCCAGTCATTAAAAGGGGGGGATCTTCTAATGAGCGCTGTTAGAAAGATACATTATTCTCTCCCATTCAGAGTGTCTCTCTGTTATTCAAGGATATAAAAATATACTCGTTAAAATGCTAAATTATTCTTTTATTCTATTTTCAGCGCTGCGAAAAAATAAACTTTCTTTAAACTTTCTAAGAGTATTATTATTATTATTATTATTATTATTATTATTTTACTATTTAAAGCGTGAGGCACATTTGTGTTTCGTGACATTGGGCTACATAAATAAAAATCGACTAAACTTGATCGAACAACTGATTTATATCACCTTTATTTATCGTTAAGTCTACATTAGTCGCAGACGCCGCGCAGCATCTCAAATGTAAATCAGTTTTAGGGTTTCATAGGATTCTCAACACTCAATCTGGCCCTCGTCATGGAATAATGTCTTAAACGGATTTCTGCTATCAAAACGCTTTAACAGATGTGTTAAATATCACTCTTTCTGCGCAGGCTTCATTCAGAGCGCGGAGCCCGCAGCTCAGTGCGCGCAGGAGAAGTGTGCGGCCTGAGCCGTGCGCTCATGATCCTGTTAACCATGAACTAACTGTCACCCTCAGCTGCAGAGGAGGCGCCCCTCGGCCTTTCTCTCCTTCCCTCTCTCGGCTTTAAAAAAAAGCCCAGAGGAATAAAAAAAAAGCTTTATTTCTAAAGACGGTTTTGTTCTGCTATTTTAACCGGCTGAATAAAAGTGCATCTGTGATTTGATTTAAAACGCATTCATATGAGCGGACACTGAGACCCCATATAAAACTCTTATTAAAGCGACTTGGAGCCTGATAGTCGTGTTCTGTCAGCTTTGCCCCTAAAAAAAAAACCCGTTAAAGCAGCGCAATGAGGCGAAAATGCAATGCGGGCCCAAAGAATAAAACAATACGCTTAATTGTTTAAAATGAATGAATAAATAATAAATGAGAAATAAACCAAATAGTTTGATTTAGAATATAAACAAAAGTTTATTGAAATGTTTACTGTCGTAATTCTTTATTTGTATAGTTTTTTTTCTTTTGTGTCTTTATTGTCACGTTGCTCTAGACTTAATATTTTAATTTAGTCAAAATTTTAGTCTTTAAGAGAATAATTTTGCACACAAATGTTTTACATTTTCAATCTGTTTCCACCTAAAAACGTCGCGCGTAATATCCAAATATTGAGGTCTAAGGGTGAGTCTGCAAAATCGCTTTAAAGTTTGATCCAAATAATATTTATGATCCTGATATTTTTATTATTATTATTTTTTAGTCACATTTTTTATGTTTGAATAGCCGAAATGGCTCATATCAATAAAGGAGCCACTGAAGAAAACGGCTCGGTGTTTATCAGAAAATGTGTAATCGAACCTGTAACTTAATTTAAGATGTATTCGCGGCACACAGTTCAGTCCACATTATCCGTCGCCTTTATTCACTCAGGGACATTTGCGGGCTGAAGTGACGCAGCCTCGCGTTATTCGGGCTCAGCTCAGATCACGATAAGTGGCTCAACATCAATATAATATAAACCGGCCCACGATCCGACAATTAAAAGGGAACGCCTCCGCGAAGTGATCCTTTTGGAGAGAGTCAACGCTTTCTTTTTTTTTTAAATCAGAGGTGCGTCTGCTTTATGGGCGCGAGAACGCCGCAAAACAGGCGTTAAACACGTCGCTCCCGTCAGCGCAGCTACACCTCCGATCAGTAACGAGACCTTCAAAGCTTTTTTATGAGCCCGTATTCCTTTACTTAGCGGCCCGAAATCCTCCCTTTGTGAGCGGTAAGCAGATGGTTAGCAGGAAGCATGGGCTGCTCTGGCTGACCGAGACTAATTTCTTACGAGCTTTGCAAGCTTGCCACGTCCCCGCTCCTTTACCAGGCCGAGTAAAAACAGCTGGCCGCGGCTGAATTAAAGCCATTAAAAGCACATCTCTGAAATATTAGCGCCGAGAAACACCTCCTCCTCCTCCTCCTCCTCCTCCTCCTCCACCCCTGTTAGAGCCCGCTGAGCCCCCATCACTTCGGTGCCATTATTGTGGGACCCATGGTAAAGTTTACATGGCATTACAGAGACGTGAAGTCTCGCCTCCATCCGCAGGTCAAACATTAGTTATTACACATTTATTATCACGTATTTCTCTCTTGCGTCGGTGGTGCGCATGTGTGACGTTCAAATGCTTCTTTGTTTTTACCATTGTGTCGGCTCACTTGTATTCAAAACGTCATTCACACAAGATTAAATATGGTGGTTAAGCGCTGTTTATATACGTCTAACATCCATATCGTCCCGCTCTCATTGTGTTGACGCGCTCTCGCGACAGGCTGACGTCCCCCTCGGGATCTCCAACTGATGATTATCACTCATGGCATCGTTATCCACGAGGAGGATTACTCATATCAATCATTTATGATATAATATAATAACCCTAAAGGGATTTCCCCGTAGACGACTGACACTTAAACTCATAATAAATCTTAATTAATTGATGTTTTCTTTTTTTTTTTTTTCTCCAGCTACATTTTTGCACCATACAAACTTTAGAATATGATCGGACTGTTACACTTTTCTCCGGCGGAGCCAGTTTACCAAATAGATGAACTTAACCATTGTCTTGGCTCTCTTTCTGCTTCGTTAAGTGAAAGGGGCTGAGTAAATATGTTACCCATGCATGAGAGGCTCTCTATGGGCCGCGCCATTGTGCCGCGGGTCCGACAGGTGGTTAACTGTTTATTATTCCCTCATTATTTATCGGTGACGTGGACGCACCGAGGAAAAGGGAACTCCCCATCCTTTCACATCACCGGGGATGAACAGATTGTGCTGACTGGTTGCAGCCTCGTGTGTGACACCGGTCACCAGTCCATCCATCTCCGCCCTGCGGGGCCATTCAGCCCGCGCCCGGGTCCATCAGGGTTTGGTAAACGCAAAAAACGCTTTATTTCACTTAACACATCCATCCTGACGAATTAGCCGGTGTGTGTGTGTGTTACAGCACGTCCTCTGCCGATGTTGACGACGCTGTAATGTTGTGAATGTTGTTACTGGAGGTGCTTGAAGAAAAGTTTAGGGAATAAAGTTAAATCATGAGTGGCAGGTGTTTGGTGTGGTTGGATATTGTGTCCCTTTTTATTATGGGGATTTTCTTTGTAATGTAACACAGGTGGGGAAAAAACCATTAATTATTTAAATCAAAACATGATAAACTGTTATACATTATTTTACCCAATAATAAATAGGCTTATAAGTTCCACTGCAACCATCTCCATTAAAAAGGCTGCTTGTATATTGAATATAATGCTTCATTCAAAATAACCCCAAAATATAAAATAACACTAAAGAAGCACTTGTGCACAATAAAAACATTATCTTGCCGCCATTATGTCCATTTTTATCCATAACCGAACTTAAAGTAAAATGTTGAAGTTAGTAGTTGTATGAAGTATTTCTCAAACTTATTGCTTTTACTCCAAGTTTTTAAATACTTTTGCCACCTATTTCAGACTTGAGCCCCACTGATCCTCAAAATGTCCCAGTCTGTATGAGTTTTCAACTGAAGCTGAAGTGTATCCTCGCTCCTGCCATGAGCTGTTAACCAAACATCTATTTCAGTGGCTTCAGTTTGTGACCGGGCTTCACCTCAGCAGCGGCTCCCACTCGGGGTGTTTTGGCCGCGGCTTCACCTCAGCTCGCCGGTGGCGCCGGAGGTCCCCGCAGCATCTGGCGCGGGCGGGTGCGGAAAAAAAAAAGCCACCGCTCGACACTGAGCGAATTAGCGATGCCGCGAGATTCAGAGGAGCAGTGACAAGCATTAAATCGATATTAACTTTGTATTAAACATGGGCCCCCTCCCTCTTCCCCGAATGGACTGGAGCCATATCGGTGCACAAAGCGCTCTGTATGAACTCTGGCTGCACCTGTTCCCCCTCTCTTGGCCATGGGAGTTCAACTTCTTAGTTTCACCCCAGGCTCCCTTTCTCATCTCCTTCACCCCACACTGAATTCTTTCAGTTGGGGCTTTTGTCATCATGTTTGATCTCATCCTCACCCCCCCCTCCCACCACCACCACCACCACGTTTACAGCTCATCAAATCACGGCGTTAAGAACATCGATTTCGCATTAGCATTTTCACTAACTGTCCAAACAAGTTTCACTTTCAACCGCGGAAACTTTTTTGGAGCGGCATCGCTCTCTCTCTCTCTCCCGGGTCCAGACTGGGACGCTCGCCTCCCCTCTCTGCTGTTCACTTATTAGCCGTTGTCAGTATGGATGTCGAGTGGTGTCCTAATCCTCTTAAAGCGCATGTTGGTACAGTTTGCATATCATTTTCTCATCTTGGAGAAAGGCCACAACCCTCTCCATTCACAGGGATTCCCCGTCCTCTTTCAGGGCAGCCACAGCCAAAAGCATTAGCATAATCTGACAACCAATACCATTGTCCGTGACCTTGTATGCAAAGTTAATTGCTCATTAATACCAGACAAAACAGAGGGGTGCAGAGGAAACACAGTAGTCCTCTAAATCCTTGTTTTAGAAGGGCCGGGCAGGCAGGTGGAGCACCCTCCACCGGCTCGTTAAACTCTACCTGAAATCATTCGATCAGTCCAATCTAAATATTTTAATTCTGGTCGCTGGAAAGAAGGCATCTGTGCTCGCAAATAGCTGCTGTGTGACCGACTTCTCTAGTCATGTCTGTAAACTGGCTGTGATATTGTATCAAGTCACACACGCACACACACACACACCCACACACACACACTCCCACACACTCCCACACACACAAAGACTTGCACACACTCCCTCAAAAGTATATACAATTTGTCACAGTGGCTCAGCGTTAATCAATTGCAAATGTATCTCTCTGCAAGTTTTAATCTCATCTCTACATTAGTTTCACGGATGCGGGCCGATTTGCAAGAGGAGCCTCCGCTCCGACCCCCCCCCCCAGCACCTGGCAGTCTTTTCGGGTAGCGTCATGTAAACACCCACTGCTTCAACGGGTGCCCCGTCTGTGGACCCAAGCGTCACAGCGCAGCACGGAAAAGAAGGCCAGGCTGTGTGGTTGTCAAGACCGGTTTAGCTTAGGAGTCCCGTCGTGACATTAGCGGTGACTCTCCTGGTCGAGCTGACCCTGCAGGCACTTGTTTGGATACAGATATAGATACAGCGGCTAATATCTGATTATTATGGAATGAGCAGACACTAGACGGGGTTCAGGAGGCCACCACATGCAGCTGCCTAATACTGTCTTTGTGCTCTTCAGAGCTGCGCAGCCGGCGAGGACACGCTGGGGACGGATGAAAAATGTAATAAAATGCTTCTTTTTTTTTTGTTGTTGCATGTTTTCAGTTACGTGGACCAAAAAGAGGAGGCTTGTTTCAGTCTTGAGCAATTGAAAAATAAGGAGCAACTCAAAGTTTTGCTCCACTTTCTTCCCCGTTTTTCCAAGAAAGTTTTGCTCGGGCTAAAACTTGTTATTTGACTCTGGCTGGGAGGTTTGTTGTTTACCGCGGCTGGAGGCTGGAAGAAGTGTGTGTGTGTGTGTGTGTGTGTGTAGGAGGGGTAGCTTTGCGGGGCAGTTGGAGGAGAAGAAGGAGAAGAAGAAGAAGAAGAAGGTATGAATGGGGAAAGAAGGGGCTTGGGTGGAGGAGGGGATGCTTGACGGACTTCACTGCCTGTTGGCCCTGCAGTATTGATGCCGTGTTGGCCATATAATCGGATTGCCAGTGGGTGAAAGTGAGCCCGGGTGCTTATGTCAGTTTGCGTCTCGTCAAGCTGAATAATACGCATGGCCAGGGAGTGAAGCGGACGCTTGCCATTGAGAGCTCTCAGTACTTGTGGCTAAGCATTTCTAAAAGAGAGAAAAAGCCTCATTGGATTCATATATAATTCTCACTCAAGCGTTTTGATGCATTTGCATAACAGGAGGAAACCAGTGATCTTTTCAGTGCTGCTGCTGCTCCTGCTGCACAAGTGTGCGTTTGCATGTGCCACTGTGTGTGTGTGTGTGTGTGTGTGTGTGTGTGTGTATTTGAGAGGGCCCTAGCTGAGCCCTGCATAAACAAGGCTGGACACGGTTCTTGCACTTGGCCTCTCATGATTAATCGAAGATCAACAACAAAACGACAGAACATTTAGCTTTTTCCACTTATCTTCTTTCGCGTAGAGGGGGGAAAAAACAGGGCCGGGAGCAAGAGTTCGGTGTTTATGTTGTCATGAATGGACAGTGCTGACCTTCAGATTCTGTGGATTTCATTTGAAAAATGTCTTTGCTGTATTCCAAACCATAGTTCTTTTGGCCTCGTCAGCTGAGGCTCCTGTTGAATTTGGCCTGCATTTGAATGAGTAATTTGCACTTTTAGACAGTGTACAGTAGATGTATTTTAAGATTCCCCAAAACCGATTTGAATATTTGGACCAATTACTCTTTGGATCCACAAGCTGAACTCCTTTAAGCATCATCACCATGTGTTGTTTAAGACCACTATTACATCGAACCTACATGGCAACCAGATTAAGAGAACAACACATTTTGAATGGTCTTCTAGCACTGATAATACTGTTAAAGTGCTGATTTCTATCCTAATTTTCAACTTCTAAACCTTCAAACAAGGCATTAATAGTTTTTCAGGGTCAATGATGGAATGTTCTGGACTCTCTAAATCAGTCACTTGACCTAAATCTAACAAAACTAGATTAAAAGCCCCCAAAACATCAAGGAAGTGAAGTTAGTTGCAGTACAGGCCTCACAAAGCATCATCAGGGAAGAGACTGCATCTAGTGACTGCAAATGATATGATATAAAATATTAAAAGGCTTTATTTAAGATTATGTGAATTTGTCCAATTACTTTTTGTCCCCTGAAATTCAGAGAATTATATATAAAATGGACACAGTCGGTACACTGTTCATCCAACGTGGATGTAAACTGAAAGTAGTTACTGAAATAACTACTAATTATGAGTGACCGACAATTAGTCACTGCCAATTTTCATGAATTGAGTGATTTATCAAGCAGACTGTGACTGTGCTGCATCCTTATCTTGTATCTATACTATACTAATAAATGCGTTGTACAATGGTAGGAATGCACATTTCTTCACATTTCAGTTGGGCAATGCTGCGTTAATGGTCTGGTTGGGTTTGGCATAGGAAAACATCATATTTTCACTCAAAATGCTATGGTTTGTCACCACAAACACAGCTGGAAGATGACCCGATGTCGCATTAAAAATAACCAGTTCGATTGCCACAAAGACAGCTGTAAAACGTCCCAACAGAGGCTAATATGACCCAGTCTTGCAGAATAAAATGGGAAGTGAAAAGTGGTCTCGAACAGTGGTCTCTTGCTCGGCAGCGGTCTCACCACGCTGTCACACAACCGCCCCGAATGAAACTCAATTCAATGTATCTGTGGTTTGCAGACACATACAATACCAACATTTTATCTTTGTGTTTGGCTTTTATTCTACATCGGTGATGCAATAATCCAACACAATACAGAGTTTGTTAACTATGAGTTGGCGATGATAATGGAATATCATTTACCATCGCATTTAACAGCAGACACATGGTAAGAAAACATCTGTGGGCCTCAGCGTGAGGCGGTAGGTTTGCCGGCGGCAGAAGCTAACAGGGCTGCCACAGTTCTCCTCAACCCGGATGTGGACCATCAGCTGGTCCATTTACCCCGTTGAAACTCTGTGATGCATGATGACCATCAGCACGGTGATGGTCTTTGGTCATACAGACAGCAGTAATGCGGTCTGACTGACTTTCCACACAGCAGACCCCCCAGGTCTGATTCCTGGAGCAGTCAAAGTTCTGCATCTCAAAGTCACATAGATCCATTTGGAGCCACTGGCCTGTGCTGGATCTCAGTCCCAGTGTGGCCTGTAATTGATCCCATCATTGCATTATGAGGCATCTAATAGGCCCTAGGTGAGGTGACCTCTGTTCCACCAGGTCTTTCACTCCCCCTTTCTGCTTGTCACTTCTCCGAACCATCACTCGTCTATCCCTTTCACCATGTCCCGCAGTCCATTTCACCCTTTCTTCGTCTTCACGCCTCCTCTCTCCTCAGGTTTAGCAGCCACGTTGAGCTCAGATTCAGCTTAATGAGCAAGAAATGACACAGTTTATCCAGATCACAGACAGTGAGACGCGGGGTTACTTTCATGTCTTTTTTTTTCTCCCTGCTATCAGCTGAGTGAACAATTAGACACCAGGATCGCGAGTGGCCTTTCACGATGACCAGGATGTGGGGTTAAGTCAGTCCACCAGAACCATGGAGGAGAAAAAAGATTTAGAAACTTAATAGATGAATAAAGTCTGTAAATCTTGCTCTTAATCTTCAACTTTTCCATCCGTTGTCCAATTCCCATCATTCAAAGCTGCATGAGTGTTTATCTCAAAGTACTTTTTTTTATATCATCTGTCGCTGGAAAGTCTTCCTAGAGACCTCTCGCACTTGTACAAAAGCCGAAATGGAAGGAACAGGGGGAAGGGTCATCTCTTGCGGAGTGACCTCTGCTCTGCAGGGCCAAATGATAAGACACTTAAGGTCAAGGAGAGCACAATGGCCTGAGAGAGAGTCCACTCCAAAGACAAGAAGCCGCAGAGCAGGAATTTGAAACGTCCACTTGCCTTCAGAAAATCACTTGAGGTAAAGCTTCCAGAGGAGACGCCATCCTTTCATTTGGTAAAAACCTGAGCTAAGTTAAAGATGGAAGGAGCTTAATCCCTGCCTTCTGTTTAGGGAATATGAAAGATGTAAAAAAAAAACTGGTGACCCATTGTTTGCCGTGCCACACACGTAGACAGTTTTTTTGATCCAGTGGTTTTACTGTCTAGTTTTCCATGGGACGGTGCGATTCCAGCTATTATCCATGGCCATGCTTCTCCTTTAACATTTTCCCATCGCCCTGCCTTTGTGTCTACAGCTTGATGGATCTTTGCGGTCTTTTCCCTGAAGCAGATACAGTGGGACAAGCGGGGACTAATTGATCAAGGGAGAAGCAAATCTCAGTGTCACAGTCTGGGAGTCCAACCCTGTTAGCTTTACGACGTGTGTCCAAACCAGCGCAGCCGGGCCAGCTCTCCGGCAATCTCGGGGATCCCAGCAGATGGATGGGAAATCACATCTACCGTTTGTTGCGAAGAGGCAGACACATAGTTTCGACCGTGCTTTTCCTTGAAGTAAATCCGCCGCGATCATTCACGCCATTTGAGAATGTGAATGTGTGCTACGCACCAAAAAAAAAAAATCTGATATTCGCGAATAACTGTTAAAAGGATGTTTGCAGCCTGTGAGGGATGGCCTGTGAAAAGAGGCAGGGATGAGATGACAAGCGGGCGATCACGGTATAATGAAAGATTTACAGAATAATGACACATATGTTCCAATTTTACACCATTCATTGAGCTGGGGCAATATTTCAAGGATTAGAGATGACAGGCCATGATAGGCTGTCTCCTGTGTGCAGGGATCACGGCTGCATTCACATGCAAAGAGTCTACGCGCTCGCACACATACAAACAGACACTTTGAAGTGAATGTTTTTGCTCCTCTTTCATATGAAAATTAATTTTTTAATGACCGGCAGGCCCAGAGAATGTCCGTCACACTCGGCCCCTTCCCCTTCCACAAAGTCCACAAGTTGGCGCAATAATGGCATTAGGGGGGCGTGCGAGAAAACTAATTAATAAAAGCACTATCAATTCATTCGCTATTGCAACATCTGACAAAAGGGAGCAGAATGACGAGTGCATGAGAGCAAGAGACAGTTGGCGAGGGTGGCCGGTTGAGAAAGCTCTTTTCAGTCTCCCCGAAGTCCTTCATACTCACAGAGGAGATGACAAAGAGCACCAGTTAATTAGCAAGAAGTAGCATCTCAAGGAGGACTGCGAAGAAAACCGCCATTCACTCTCTCTGCTCACCTCTCGCTTATGAGAAAGACTGAAGGGTTCGAAGAGGGGGGGGGCGGCTAAGGAGAGCAGGCTAAGCTCAGACTGAGAGCCCGGGCTGCCTGCATGGGGCTGATTTGCTTGATTTAATTTGGACAGTCACTCCTTTAATTTGCAAGGTCATTGTATGTAACGGGGAGTTTCTATTAAGGCCGGCGAACAAGTGAAGGCCCTGGAGTGCAAGTCAACGATGTCCCCCTTCTGTCTGCTGGATGAGACGCGGCCGTGGAGCAGGAGAGAGGATGAGAAGAAGAAGGATAAAGCCGAGAGGGGGATTTGGAGAGAGGATGAAGTTTTAATTAAGGCACTTCTCTGTTTCTAAGCAGACTAATTTAGCCATAGTTCCTCACAAGTGTCTGAGACGATAGAAACAGAGGTGAGGGTGAGGGCTGGAGGGCAGGCTATATTAGATCTATTGTCGAGGAAGATTTTGAAGTGGCCGAATGTGTCATTAAAAAGAAAATAACAGTTGGAGAGGGGAAAAAAAGACAACTAACCAGTCGGCCTGCTTTCCCTCAATGAAACAGAACTGAACAAAATCTTCACCTTCTATTTGGAACATTTGCTGTTACACCACTCAGAGTTTGATTTAAAACTTTACAAAAGCAGGTAAACTGGGTGATTTTTTTTTTTTCGTGGTGGAAATGCAGATTGGGAAATAATGTGAAAGAGCCGAGCAATTAGCATTTACCATCGGACCACGAGCAGAAGGGCAACAGCTTGCGAATAAATCTCTGATGGAGGGAACCTCGTTGGTTTAAATGCCGGTTTTGTTTCACTTGTTTAAACGGAGGCCTGATCAGAGCAAAGAAGTCCCCGAGGTCCACAGGCTGAGGTGCAGACAAAGGTAGGCCTGCCTGTGCTGCGGTCCCTGAGGACTGAGGAATATGCAAAGCCCTGCACCTCCAAACTGAGGCTGAATTTGAATGGCTTAAAACCAGGCTGCACCATAAGGAGGCAACATTCAGCCCCTATAGCCACTTGGCTTTACATATAAAGGTTAGAAAATGTAAATGTATGACAGTGACTGGGAAGTCAGGGGTTTAGGAATGGAAATGCATGTTTGTATAATGTCGCTGCTGGCAAAGTGGGGGAGGCTAATTAGTGGTCAAACAAATGAAAAATAATGATTTACTGTAAAACCGTGGTTAGAAATGTCCCTCGCGCATAACTCTGGAGCTGCAGGAGGGCTGAAAAAAAAAAAAACAACCAAGGAGACAGTTGAGTTCATTGCCTGTGACAGACAGCGTCAATCAAACCGCAGTGTGGAAAGGCTCACCGCCCAGGTCTTTGAGGGCGCATTGACTCTGTTCATCTTCACTGCACAGGTCCACACTGTTGAGGAGCGACTACACTGGAGCTGAGCGGCATTCAAAATGTCCGTTGGGTTTTTTTTGTACTCTGTTGTAGTCTGCGGAACACATCATTCAACTGAATAAAAACTTTTTTTTGCTCTTTATTTAATTGTATCCATTATCCCGACTTGGCTTTTCAGTCAGCTGCAGTATTGAAAAAAGTAGAAGTATTCATACATCAGGATAAGGAATAATTATTGTCAGAAAATCTTTTTGAGACTGGTGGAAAAATTTAAACCCCCACACGAGGCACAAATACACCCAGCATATGTCAAAGTTTGGAGATTTCTCATCGTAGATTGTGTTTTCTTGTTCAGTCAATTCGGGACTGCAACACGGCCCTCTATAAACTGTAGGAATTATGACTCTTTTCTGTCAGGGCTAAAGAAGGAAGTAGTGAGATGCTGTTATGCAGGATTAGGGTTACAACGTCATGGTGGTTGGATGGGTCAAGGAAATGCTAGAGATGAACAGAGAACGCTGTTCACTTCCTGTTTCAGTTACAGTTAACGTTAGTTTCTGTTACCCATATTGGTTACTCACATATTCATGTGGTTATTACTATAACTAAGTTGACAGAAGTCACCTAACTCTAACCATGACCTTTGACTCAGCCTAACCAACCTTAACCATTGTGTTGCCAGATCATAAAAACATGTATTTTTCTTGCAGTGATTTGTTACTGTTTCAGATTTATTCCTAAGAATTCCATATTTTATGAGCTTGTATCTATCAAGTAAAACCATTGCATAATGGGGGGGGGGGATTAAAAGAAAATTAAAAGGCATTTAAAATACATTAAAAACATGGAGGAGGACATCAAGAAACAACACATTAAAACAAGTTAAGAAAGTAGGCTAAAGTAGAATAGGTTTAAAAGAGACAAGACTAGAAAATAAAGCCCCAGGGCAATTCAAAGCCTTAAAACTGCTTCAGTGTAAAGCAGTGGCAAACAGAAAGGTCTTCAGTCTGACGCTTCCATACATCGGAAAGTCAACTGGAGACAGCCAGGAGTCTCCAAAGATGGAAAGCAAAGCACCAGTACGTCGAAGAAAAAAAAACTGTTCCTGAAGTACTTAGTAACTAAGTAAATGTATTCAGTAACTTCCACCCTCTGATCAGCTGGGACAAATCAGTCAGCTCATCCTGTCGTGTCAGTGAGCGTCAGATGGATTCTTCCTGCAGCCAGGAAACTGCTGACAGGAGCCACAACAGTGCTAACTAGGGCCTTTAGAGAATCAGGCTAATGGTTAGCCTGCGAGGATAACATCGCCGTTTCAGCATCTGTGTCTTTCATGTGTCAACAGGAAGGAAGACAACCGGCAGAGGGCAGGACTTCTGTTTCCTGCCACTGCTCAACTTGATCAGCTGTCAAATTTGAAAAGGCTTTAAGGAGTGCACAGCCTATGAGATGTGATTATTTTTCGTCATATGCGATGCGGTATTAGGGTTAGGGTTAGCGATACGGACGGAGGAAGCTGACAAAATAATCCTCTCCGAAAACATCTAACTGGCGAATACTGATCCCAAAGTCCTTCCTTCAAGTCAAGATAAATGAAACCTAGTGGGGCTACGATACGTCATGAATATCCAAATAGCGGCGTCGCGCCTTCAGCGGTCAATATGGAAATGTCGACTGTCCATTTTGTGACTCATGAACTTTGGGAAGCATTAAGAAGGTTGGGAGAAAAGCGAAAGACCTCTCTTTTCGGCGAAGTGTGGAGACCTTTTTCGGAGGGAGGAGGGTTTCAGGGGTTGTGCTCAAATCCCCAGAAAATTCAAAGTGAGAGAGCGGAGGGGGTGGATCTGCCAGAGGAGGAGGGTGGAGGGTGATGTATGGAAGCGTAAGAGTAAGAGTTTATTCACTGGTGTCTGAGGGAGCCTTTCAGAGCCACTGAGTGAGTGTCTATAGCGGGGCAATCAACCATAGGACTAGGAGGCTTTATCTCTAAAATACAACCCCACCTCCACCACCCCGCTCCACCCTTCGCACACACATACACACACACACACGCACACACACACACACACTCTCACTCTCTCTCTCTATCTCTCTCTCACACACACAAACACAAACACACACACACACACACACACACACACACACAGACACACACTGTCCCCGGTACCTGTGAGAGCCTCTCATGTGCGGCTAAGGGTGCCATTGAGGGAGACAGGAGGGAGAATGGGCCGTGAGGGACAAACAATCCTGAGGAGTCTATCATTCTGTGTGGTGTTGTCTTAGGGCCTGAATAGAGCCAGTGTGACCTGCCCACCACCACCACCACCACCCCCTCCTCCTCTCTTCTCCATCAACCCCTCCTATCTGCTGCCAACCACTTCACAAACTACCACCGCCCCGCACCTCCAGCCGTCCTTATGAACTTCATTTTCTCAAACAACTATCTTCTCCGGCCAGGGTTCTCATTTTTAATGTGATCAAAAGTAAACACTAGCTGTTTTGGCCACGACCTTTGTCCTTCAATATTGAAAATCTTCTTTTACAGAGTTCAATCCAATACATAACTTAGAAAGTTGATTTAATGTGTCTCACACATTGAAGTAATGTTTAGCATCGTGAATACGGCACAAATAGCTTTTCAGGAGCTACCTGATCCAAATACTGATACAGATCAGCTGAAGATTCATAACAATAAAACTAATTAACTTTATCAGATTTTAATTTGGACAAAACGACTCCTAAAATTGACACAGGGCAGTCCACTAGAGGGAAGACTGATCACTCTTCCGTTGGAAGTTTAATTGCTTCTACAAAGTTGTTGAGATGCTGCTAGCTGAAATCTTTGAGCACTTTTCTGATCAAAGAGGAGAGACGGTTTTTACTGAATCAAAATTAAATTTACCCCATTCAATTTAACAGTTACTGCACATCAGACTCCATAGATGTTGGCTGAAAATTTTGACTTTGAACGTGCTGAAAGAGTGAATGGCTCATTTGAATCCGAACTCATGAGCATGAATTTTCTTTTCTGAGTTTCCTGATACTGACATAAAGTGACATATTGAGTCAGTTAGAGTTAAAAATGTTAAAAAGTTAAGTTAAAAATACAGCTTTTTCTTTCAGTATCAGACTCTTATACTTTTAAAAACAAAGAAAGAAACAAAACAAATTAAAACATATAAACCTTACCTGAGTCATTCGAAACACCTGTATCTTATAAATGGTCACTCATAGTCAAATACAGTATATGAGAACTGAGGAGAACTTCTTCACATATTTATCACTGACAATACTTACATTTGAATGCTCACACAAAGCTGTTTCTTTGCAGTCAAACTGCAGTTACACGGAAACTAAATTCATGAACACATTTATTTGAAGTTGCAAATATTTAAGGGTAATATTTTAAGCTCTTTATTTCCAGATGAGATGAGATGAGATGTTCCTTTATTGATCCCCCTTATGAGAAATTTACAGGTAACACAGCAGTACAGAGGGAAACAAGTAGCAAATAATCAAATAACAATTTGAATAAAAATATAATAAAAACTTTTTAAATAAAAATAAACATACTATATACAGTAAAATAAACACACTATATACAGCAACTGTGCTTGTGTGTGCAATATACAATGCATGCAGCTGTGCAAATGTGCAGTGTGCAGGGTTCTGAGATTATAAATAGCAACAATGTGCTAAGATATTAAATATATATGAAAAAAAAATGCTATAAGAGGATTTTAATCAGCTTTAAGTATTTGCTATAATCAAATGAAAATAAAAAAGAATATTATGACAAACACTGCTTACATCAATGTAAATCATCATCTTTACATGAGAACCACAGAAAACTCATGAAAACTCTGATTTCCCTGTGACATTTTGAAAAGTTGTTAATGTGGAAAAGGACTTTTAGAGACAATTTCGATGCTGCCTCAAATCAACACTAGCGCTGCATCAAAAAATTGTATTACCATACAAAATAAGTCATATTCAATGCCACCGTTTTTTGTTATTTTGTATTCTTTTTTTCTGCAACATCTGCTGATGGCAACTCTGTGATAGAGGTAAGGGAAGGATTGTGGTTATGGGAAATAATGTATCATTCAAATAAATAAGGTAGTCAGTAAGGTAGTGGTTAAGATAAGGCAACTAAAACTTTGCCTAAGTTTGTGAAATACTGCTTTCAGAACTCGTATTTCATTATTTGTTTTTTATCTTCTCACCTGTATCTGTAGCAAAACCCACACATCATCCCGTGTCTCTTTGTACCTAGAATCCAAAGAATTATGCTTACATTGGACAATTCTGCCACTGCTCAGGGCCACTGCTGTGCGCCTAATAAAGCAATGTAGAAAATCACGATATGGAGGTTGGGTTGGTGGGTGAGTGCGTAACACATCCAACTTTCATGTGGGGAGACTTTAGGCTCCGATGATTGATGTGCAATTATCTATTTTCTAAATGTATTTTACTATAGCCAGAATATTTTACCTGAGAAAGTTTTGCAAAAGCCAGTTGGAGAAGTGTTTTCACAGCAGTCATTTTAGAAGCCATGGAACAACCTATTTTGTCCTTCCAGTAAGGAGACTTGTTAGTGTCAATACAGTTCTGTCATTTAAAATGAATGAGAAGGCTGCATTTTTTTTTGCACTACTGTTGGTCTGAAACAGCCTTAAAGCCCTTAAAATTCTTTGGCCCTTCTTGGGTTAAATGCACCCTTTGAGTTCACAGACTCAGCGTACTAAAAGTCCTAATTTCCCGTCAGGCGGAGACTCTTCCATCAGGGCTCCTCTGTGTGGGAAAGGCAGGAGGACCATGTCTCATTCAAACATATGGTCCTCTGATTCCCTCTGCCTGATCTGTCTGCGGCATCTGTTGCCAAGTGCTCCACACAGACAGACACTGTGACCAACAGCATTGTGTAGATGTGTGTGTTAGTGTAGATGACACTGGAAGAGAAGGCCAGGGGGGTGCCCGGAGTTGGTGCAAGGGGTACGGGGAGGGAATGGGGCTGGTGGCTGCTGGGGTAAGGTGGGGGGTACGAGGGCACCAGAAGGGCGTAAAGAGAAAGGCAGAGAATACAGTCATTACCCACCCAGGGCTATTCCTCTCTGGCCCATTAGCTGCTGGCGGCCGTGACCAATTGGGTTTTGTCACTCCTAGCAGGGTCATCCAGTGGTGGTCTGGGCCTTTTCTATAATGGACGCTCACTCAGCCGTCCTCACACAAAACCTTTAAGAAGGAGAGAAATTCTCTCCCTGACTCTCTCTCTCTCCTCTCCCTCTCAGTTTAAAAAGACCCAGTCAGGCAAGAAAGAGAAAGAGTGAAAAGTGATCATGAAAAGAGATTTGTTGTGATGTGAGGCGCGCAGGGAAGTGATCGTTTAGCCACACGTGGGGTGAAGGGACTCCATGGCGGTGGGTCTTGTTAACCCTCTTGACTCGTATGCCAGCAACCAAATCAAATCGTTCCGTGCCTCAGCGTCTGAGGACGTGGTTCCTTGTGGGAAAAGCTCACGACTTCACAACTGGCGGCGTGTGTAATTCTCAAAGTGGAAAGGAGGAATTTGAATAGGCCGTGGCAGATTATCCAGCGTGTATGAACACTGATCCTTGAACTGGGACGGTTAAAACTGTGCCGCTGAAATGGCAGATCATGTTTGTGTGCGTTTCCAGTTCGATTCCAGGCGGTGACTTGTAAGAAAAAGGTGCGAGAGAGGGGACAAAGGTGGCAGAGGAAAAAGATGACAAGCATTGCTTTCATTTATTCCCTAACTGAAATGAAGTCCCCTCTTCCTCCCACAATTCTGTTCTAAATCATTACCGCAAATTATTGAAAACATATTCGCTATTCTCATGTGAAAACCATGAATTGAGTGCTCCTCTGGCAGCTGAAAGATACCCATCTTCATATTTTGGGCTTAAAACAGCCACCAGAAATGCTCAAAAACACGTAGAAAGTTCATTTTTAGGGATTCGAGGTTCCCATGCAGACAAAAATAATTGTGTGCACATAAATGCATATTCCATCCAGTGTGAGTTGTGTATGTCTGTCTGTGTGTGGGTGTGTTTTTTTGTCCACTCCGACGCTGAATAAAAGGCCAGTTAGCCACCTAGCGGGCTACTAATTCTCCATGTCAAATACAATGGCCGCAATTATATGGTAATCAGTGTTGGTGGCTCATACCTTTCTGCTGCTTTCTGTGAGTGTGTGTCTGGCCAAGCTGCTCCTCAGGGAGACGGTTAGTCACGGCTTATTATTGACCCATTAGACACCCGTCCCACTGCCAGAAAGAAGCCAGTCGGCTCACAGGCCGCGCTGCATTCACTGAACAACAATAACGAGAGGGAGACTGAAAATGAAGTTAATCATTTTGTTATCTGTGGACCGAATGAATAAACTCATTGGAGCCAAACCGGGATTCAGATCGTTATCTTTTAAAGGACCACTTCAGCGTTTTCGAATGTTTAACATCATAGATAAACACTTATTGAGGCATGCGGCTGTGTTTCAGACAGTTGGGTGTATTTTTTTTTATCCAATTATTCATCCATGAGACATGAAAATCAATGAGCCAGTTCCTAAAAGGCTCTTGTGTTGTGCAAACTATTAAAGTGAACATCAAGTCTACATTCATTTAAAGATATAAAATTCAATCACTATTACGAGAGGCACATGTTGACTTTTTCAATCAATATGCACTTAACCTCAATGCCGCTCGGAGACAATGTAACTTTGACAAGGAAAGAACATCGAGGTCACGATGATAGATTACGAGAGTTTGTTCATGTTTTCATACAGAAATGAATGAAAACAAATGGCCGCCTTGAACTGCAAAAGAGAAAATCTAAAAACTTTGTCGCGTTGATTCACAAAAATAGATATGAACTGTTGGCCAATGCGTTTCAATAGTGGCCGGATTTCATTTGACTATTTATCTATATTTTATATCACTGTTAATTTTGCTTTAACTTGAGGATGACCTGTTTACTACAAGTTAAAGATTACCATGCAAAGCACGCTCGTAACATGACGCAAGCCCGTGAAGACGTTCTCTTTCAAAACGTGTCCTCTCTTTGTTGCTTCTTCTCTTCGTCATATAATCGACAAATGTGTTGTTTTGATATAATCCCCCAGATCTGTCAACTCTGAAGCTTGCCCTCTGCTCCCCCGTCCCTCTGCCCCCACCCCCCCACCCCAACCCCGCAACACACCCACACAGACCCCTCTGCCACCTCCTCTCCAGTCCCCACCCCTGCAAAGCAAAGCTCTCTTTGTTAACCTAATGTGCTTTTACCAGTTGCTTTCTGCCAGCGAGACATCTGCTGTGTGCAACCAGTCAATATTGTGAGGACAGTTCAAAGCGGCCAGTTCATTATCTGTGTCAGCTTAACAACCCAAAGGTAGCGGTCTAAGGGACACAAGGAGGAGGAGGAGGGGGAGGAGGAGGGGGGAGAGGAGGAGAGGAGGGGGACACAATGTGCGGGGACACAATGGACTCCTCATTAACCAGTGATTTATCATGATAGGATGCCCAGTGCAACCTTTGCTCCCCCCCCCCCCACCATCGCACACTCACACCTCGGAAAAGGATGCTATTGTTGGAAAAAGAAGAGAGGACTGTGAAAGTTGAGCTGAAAGTGGACCGATATAGTTAAAAAGTCAAATGAAAAGTGAAAGTCAAAGAAAATCATCCACAGTGAAGTGTGTCCTCTCCGAGAGTGTGTTAGAATAAAGGCCGACGAGGGCCAGCGCAGCAAACTTTGGTGCTTTTCAGTCGCTTTTTTTTTTAACAACGAAACTAATAAAAAAAGAAGTTGGTAGCTTCTCTTAAACAGTTATTGTCACTTCGATTCCATTCTGCCGCTCTCTTAGATTTGAAGCGTTTTACTACAGAAGACGTGAATTCAGCTTTTACTCCTCAGATCGCCGAATTTTCCCCCTCGTGCGAGTTTGTGAGAAAAGGCCGGCGGTTGGAAAAAGTCAGCTTTAATAAACATTGCGCCCAATCTGATTCACACCGTAAAAAATTAGCCCTGCAATAGACACACCCTCCCATTCCCCAGTCGGGCTTTATGAAAGTCAAATCTCTCGGTCATGATGATATCATACATGTCAGGGAGCCTCTAAAGATGCTTCATGCATGCATATGCAGGGAGATCATAGTCCATCCTCGGCCGCTCTGCCCTCACAGAGGCGGCGCCCCCTCTTGCACATAAAGGCTGTATAATGAGCGTTTAATGTATGGCTTCTCAAAATGCAGAGAAAAGAGAATATTCAACGTGGCCCATGTGGTGGTTTTGTAAAGCTGCTGCACCGAAGGAACACACCCCTTTTCACTTTCTCCTTTTCCATCCTTTCCATGCAACCTCCCCCCCTCCCTCCCTTTCTGAATCCATTTGCCTAAATCAATCTCACAGGAGGCGGTCGTGGATAATGTACCAGCCAGGGTTTGTAAACCGTTTTGTTAACAATGCATTTTTTTGAAAAGAAAAGAAAAGAGGAGGAGAGGAGAGAGATAAAGCGAGACAGAGAGAGTGAGAGAAGGAGAGACGGAGAAATGGGCAGAAGGGTGTTGAGAAAGGAACAGTTGGGTGGGTGTGGTGCGCGGCGCTGTTTCGGACAGGCCCCGTCGACTGGTGACACCCCTGTCCCATCTCCTCCTCCCTCGGCTAAAGCCTGCATCCGCCCAATTCGGTCCAGTCCTCGCTTTAGTCACACCACCTGCCTTCGCCATTCTTCACCACACACCCACCCGTCCGCTGACAGGACAAACAGACGGCATAAACCCCCGTAACTCAGCCTAAACGCCCCTCTCGCACACATGCTACACAAGTATACACGCTGACAGGGCGAGTGTTCCCTTTATAGGATTATAGTGATCAATAATGAGCAATGAGAGATGATCACACTCAATTTCCCAATCATGTCTTTCTCCTCAGTGGTGACACCTGACTGCTCTGAACAGATGCATGTAGGAATCATACAGTCTGGTTGTACAATTACGCTTTATTTTAATGTTATACTTGAAATGTATATATATTTGGCCTTACTGCTAAACTGCCAAGAGATTTTGCAAGTTCAAAACCAGAGCTAGTAACTGTGATATGGGAACGGTTGGCTTTTAAAGTTTCACATACCTACTGAACTTGTCCGTAAGTTTTTTGGGGGGTAATTTGCATCTTGCTGCTGAAAGTAACTTCAAAATTTGAGGTCCACTTTTTATAAAAGAAGCTGTTTGCTGATAAATCAATAGCTTGTTTGTGTTTGATGGCTGTGGCATCTCTTGCAAAAGACATCTTGATTTCCTCAATAAATAAGTGATAGGATAAATGAATAAATAATAGGACAAACAGAATGAATACACTCGCAAAGCTGCAACCTTTGCAGTTTTTGTCGTATCATGCGTTTTGCTCTTTTCAAGAACATACAGTGTGAACGCAGCGCTATTTGGCGGCAGACATGGTAGTCGTGGATGTTAGACTTTCCAAACACCACATTTATGACTGAAGACCCTGAATCTTTAAAATGCAAAACATCTGAATTTTAGAACAGCACCAACATCAATTCAGCTGATAAACAGGTAATGGATGATGTTACACTGCCACTACTGAGCAGGTGCAGTGTAACAGGCTGGGGTACCTTGGTGAAGGGGATCTGAATGATGCTGCTGATGCTGTTGCGTCGACCTTTCATTCACTTCTCAGACAAATTAATTTGATATTTAGAATAAACACAACTTAAATGTGTGCTGTACTGAAAATAATACAAAGCAAGATCATCAGTGTTCACTTCAAACCAACTTCAATCAAAGTATAAACCAAAAAATTTAACACATAGAAATCATTCACCAACACTCGACAATCTGACAGACAAACTCGTCCGCTCCGGCTGTAAAATGAGGGGGTCATCATCTTCTGTACAAGTTAGTAGTGACAGTCCTATCAGCAGGGACCTGTTCCTCCGTGTTCTCAATGCCAAGCTACATTTGCCTATCAAAGCCCCTTTTAGCCTGAGGAGGCCTGAGCCAGTTTGACACCGTATTCCCACGGGGCCCTCTCAGATCTCCACCAAAGCACCCATTACTGGATCATAAGCTCCAGAATCAGGCTACACTGGACAGGAATCCCCAGTAGAGTCACGTGGATGAGGGGCTGATTTGCAACATAAGCCCCCCTGTGATTGCCCATTAGCCTCTGTCCCCATTGACAGCGGCTAGCAGGGTAGCATGTGTAGCTCTAACTAGCTACTGTGCATACCCATTGAAGCTTTGCTACCAATACGTCCCCTAATTGGCTGTGAGGGGTATTAGGAGAGGTTGTGGCTTGGGGGAATTGATAGTGACATCTGATCTGATGTCCACTTATAATGAAGACTGTGTTGAGTCATAGTGTGCTGACAGAAGAGTATCCCCATGGGATGGGGCTTAAGATCTGATGATTGATGGGTCATTATAATACAGGCCGCGTGTGTCAAGACTGTTTTTAGAATTGGCTTTAATTTTCTTTGGTCCAGACCACATTTAAAATAAGTGTTTGTTCTGGCCAGTTAAAGGTAAACCAGGGCCCGTTATCACATTTGTTGGACAGCATTTCTGGTTGTCCAACTTCCTGTTACAATAGATGCAATGGCAACAAATCCCTCCCACAGTACCTGCTTTTATTTATACACCAAATATTTTGAATCTAAGAAAAAAAATTTGGGCAGGCATCTCCATATCGCCGGGTTGGCCGCGAAGGACCACTGTACTTCTGCTGTAGGGGAAAAATTCCTTTGTCTTGTTTGTAACTCTTTAAGCCATTCACAATTGTCTATGGCAGTGCAAAGTGTAGGAAGCAGCAATGACGTCCTTTTACAAAAAAAGTGTTGGGGGGGAGCATTTGAGCAATCACAAAAAATGGATCCATCCTTGCAAAAGACATGGTAACAGCTGCTCGCTTGTTTGGTTTCATACCATTAGCAACCTGGTTAGGAATACAGGTCACTTTCCATTTTTAGTGTAAATATGCTAGTTCCGAGGTTGGTATTGTTGTTTCTGTGTGGATTATAAAATGGTAACACACAGGCAGTGGAGGGGGAGGAAGACGACACCTGAAATAGTCAGCCTATTATGTTATTATTATATTGTATATTATTATATTGTATAGGCTTATCCCGACAGTCTATATCGGGCAAATCGGACTAAATACATGACACAAACTGAGGAGAGGGAAAGTATTGCTACGACAACTGTGTGGGCGATGAAAGAAAAGATAATTACACATAGCTTTGCATCCCCACATTCCAAATAATTAAATTCACAGTTTGAATAAAGCAGAAACTGATGCCAAGTAGCCACAAGACATCCGTGCTGTGAGGACAAACAGTTTTCTATGTGCTCTCACTGTGAGGTGAAAGTGAGATTTGAAATCTGATTACTGCCTGGCTCTTTGGATACACATATTTATTGGTGTTCAGGTTGATACTGTGAATGTAAGATCAGATTTCTCTCAGCAACCTTTCTTGTTTCTTGTGTTTGCTCTTGGTATGAAACAAATTGGCCCCAACAGAACTTTCTTGTACTTCTTCTTGTTTTTTTTTTTTGCATTTCTACAACTGTATTGCAGTCATTTTCTCTATAATCCTGCATTTTTCCAAACTATGTAAACCCATCATAGCTATCATGTTATAACTGGCAATGTTGGAGAAGCAAGGAAAACCCAATTTACCAGTTCAAAACATTTTAGATCCGCCAGGGACCACAACGCATTCACTCTGAGCCTCTTTAAACAGCCACAATCAGTCAGAACAGAGCAGCACATGAGCCAAGCTGCATGTGGTCTGCAGATCAGAGCACACAGACACTGAGTGTGGTCCATCAACAGCTCTTCCTAATCAACCCCGGAGACCCCGGCCTTTTAGCCGCCAGCCCTCAGCATGTCTCGCTGTGTTTACACACGCTGATTAGTTTGGTAAGTGTACAGAATGTCCCAAGGACGGTGATCTCTGAATCAGTGTGCCCCTCAGTCCCATCCTTTATCTTCCCGTCCCTCCGTCACAAAAGCCAGAGATCCTCTTGGAATCGGTGAGAGAAATTAGGGGATCAGAGTCGGCCAACTCCTGAGCAAACAGACTGAGCTAATGGACCAGCCGCTTTCTCCTCCCCTCAAATTATTAGTGGAGCGAGGGAATGTAGCCAGTCCAGTCATGATGTTAATGCTAAAGCTTGTTAATCCTTTATACACACACTGGCCTCGCACTTGCCTTGATACACACACACGGCTACCGGGTAATCACTCCACCACCCAGGCAGTGGGAGAGGATGGGAGAGCAAGAGCAAAGGAATGAGACTGAAAGTGAACACATACACATGGCGGGGTTCCCAGGGGCCTGGAAAAAAAAGGACCAGTGAGATGTGAGAAAAGACGTGAGATCTCTGGCATGGTCCAGGGTTGGAACGTGATTCGGTTTGACATGATTTTCCTCGTTTGGAAACAGGTTTCAAACTCGATGTGTGGGATTTTCCTTGTTGGTGTTTTTGTGGTTAGTTTTCCATCACACCTGTTGTTTTTCTGGACCTGTCATGATAAGTTACTGACTAAAATACCTACTTTCATTGTGTCATCAAAGTCATCATAAGTCATCAAAAAGGTTTTTGGAGTCTCTGGGGGGGGGGACCTGATGCACAGGTGACACACAGGTAACCTAATACAAATCTTCCTCCTCATCTCCATCAACACATCGCTGTGGAAGCCTGTCTCCTCTGGGTTTGGGGTTGGCAACAGCTGGCTAAAGCAGAATATGCTAATGCCAGTTCTTGGGAGGAGTACTTTGGGCTTATGAGGGATTAGCGCTTGTTGGCCAGCCCTGGATCCCTGCTGAGCGAGCACGCTAATACAGGTGTTAGTAAACTGGCATTAGACTCCAGCTAATTAGCCTCCATTCAGCGAGTGATTGTCCAGCCAGCTCTGCCATTTGTAGTGGTGTTTGCTCATCGGCAGGGAGGTCTCTGTGCTGTGGTGGGTCCGTTATGATCCGACATGATCTCCCTTCTTCCTTCTTTCACTCTCCCTCTAGGCCACTGGATGCCAGGGCCCGTCCAGGAGACAAGCTCAACTGTTTTTTTATAAGAGCCAGAAGCAAAGACAGAGGGACAGAGAGGAGACAGCGGCGGCACACCGAGACAGTGTCCATCATGAATTATAGGAATTTGGGAGCGCACTTTTGTTTTTCTCAGTTTTGGCCATCCATGCACACAATGCCAACATTGACCACCTCTCAAAACAGTCTTCTATCGGACAATACAATTTCTGAAGCCATCATGCAGTTGACAATCAAACAGGTTGTTAACAAGGCAACAGTAATGTTAGGTCAGATCACCTCAGCCACATTATTTGGCGATAAATCTCAAAGTGAGCACACCTGAAATGTCACTAATCACCTTTCATTACACAAGTACACCTCCTGAACCAGGAACCAGGAAGCTAGTCTGTAATCCATGACGGCTGTTTACAACAGAAGGTTCAGGTGCTTGTTTTAATTTTTGCCTCTGTTTTATTTTCCAAATCAGTTTTGCTAACCTGAAGGTTAGCTGAAGACCTGTGCGATTGGCTCATTTTACAAGTTTCTTATCAGGTCTGCCAACTGTTTTCCATTCTTAGGTTTTACAGGAGAAAAGACTTCACAGTCACGTCAAATAAAAATGGAATATCTAATCACTAAATCATTTGAATTGTTCATTTGAGTGACAGAGATTTGTAACTAACAATACCATTCCATTTGATAAAGGATAATACTGAGTTGCTGCCAAACCGTCCTTTTACCAGATGCCATGTGAGATGGCAACATGACACTGACGGTGTTTAATGAAGAAATTTGAGCATTACTTGATTATCTTCTCAAGTCATTACGCAACTTTGTAGAAAATTGTGAAAACATTTTTGGCCAAACAGGAAAGATGTCATCATTACTATTCTAAAATGATATTTTTTAGATTTACTGGCACATATTGTGGCTTATGATGGCCTCAGATCCTTGTCACAGTCTTTGCCTACCTTGGACAGGCAGAACTCCAAAATCTTACTATTTTGGGAAAAGGGATAAATAGACATGTGTTACGCAGGATTACCACACATTCTATCTCATTTCAAAGCTGCTAAAGGTTCAAAGCCTGAAAGATCAGAAGAAGTTCCTCACTCATACGCTCATATGGGTTTTCTGCCCAACAATAAAAAATGTGGTAGGTGCGTGATCAAGGACTATTTTGGCAATGCTCTTTATTCCGATAATTGCTCTATGTTTACACTTGTGATTCACTGATTATAAAGGTAGGTGGCAGGCTGGAATTAAAAGATGGGTATTACATGCCCTTCACTGTTGCTGGATGTGGGAAAGAGACTAAAGGTTAGTTGGTTGACATTCCCGAAGCCATTCTGCTGGGGATGTCGGCTGTTCAAAGGAGTCATTAAGCTTCACCCGTCCTGCCTCAAAGGGGAGATTTAAGAGAGCAAATAGATCTGATAGTGAAAACTCAAAGCCAAACACAAATATCCTCTAAGAGGCTTTTGGTGTATTATTCCATTATTGTACCCCCATAGAAGGCCGTACAGATTGGACTGTTTCAAATGTCATTTTCTCCTGGGAAAGTCTCATCATATAGCATCACTTGCCTTTTTGAAAACGAAAGACTGATAACAAATGATAAATATTGACATTTGATTAGGTTTCTGAGGCCCTGAAATCAAATGTCACCTAAATCAAAGAACATATCAAGTAGCTCGTGTTATATTTCTAGTATGTAAAAGAATCTGTCCAACACTGAATAACGTCAACATTTATAAGCGTGAAACAACTGAAGATGTTGGGACAATTTCCTAACCGATAATATTAGCACAGCATCGTCACAACATTAAATTGAAAAACGAACATGGAGAAACAAAGTTTTAACATATGCATTGTTTGCAGGAACACACACTACAAACATTTATTCTGGTGACTGGGTCGAAAAAAGGAATCTGCCGTCAGCTAGTTGACAGACATTATCAAAGCAAGGCCAGTCAAAAGGACTCACAGGCCAATACACATCCATTCAGACAAAGGCTTTCAGCTCAACACTGGAACAAAAGTGACGGTACACTTGTTGAAGAGACGTCCTTTAGTAGATGTGACAGGAGGACATAAGAAAGCATGGTTTCAGGGGTGCTGATCAAATTACAGGACAGTGTGTTCTGTAATGTGTTTCAGCAGGTGGTTACAGATACAAGGAGGTATTTTCTAAGGCAACAAAGCATGAGTTTGGTTTCAGACATGCTGGTTTAGTACCTGATGGTGTGTGATGGTCTTCAATCTTTACGTCTAAAGAACTTTCTTGGAGCACTGTACAGAATTGCTCCTAACTTTCTTTAATGATGGTCATCTTTTTTATATCGATGCTTGAAAGTTGATTTAGCTAATTGTGTTTGATGATTTTCGCTAATTGATCGCCAATATCGAATCAAACTGGTGTCCCAATGCAAGGTCAAAGGTGATGTAAGCAAGAAATACAAAGTAAGACAGTAGAAAGTATGCGGTTAGGTGTCAGGTAGTCTGATTCAACAGACAGGTACTGTTACACTAAGCCTTCATTGGCCAACTATTGTTTTCTCTGCTTCCTTCATCCCCCTCTTCGCCGTCAAAATAGTGACTCATTCAATCAGGTGTCGGTATGTATAACCAATAGACAACTTTGACCTGATAAGCCACATGCAGAGTAACACTATTTACAAAGCACACCTGATCCTAAGGTAGGTTAAGCTGGATATACTGTAAACATATGTGAGCTCAGACAGTGGATGTATACATGATTGTGTTTTTATATCACTACACGGACCTTTTTTTTTGTTACATGTAGAAACATGTAACAAAAAAACAATAAACAAACGTGTTGTCATTTGTTTACGTACTTCATGAATGACTTAATCATAGTGAATATAAAACTTTATTTCTGACTGGTCACTGGATGTCTTCACAAGGAAATAATCCTTCAGAAATATATCTTTTACAAAGTTTAAAAAATCTACATCTGTTTATTTCAAGCTAATTTTAACACTGTGAAGCTTGTGTGTTCTAAATCTTGACACATTTTTTTTCTTAGATAAATGCACAACGGAAACAACTAAATGTCGAAAGATTTAAGGAAGAGGAACTGACATGTTCACTGAATGGAATCAGCAGAAACACTGACAGACGCAGAAGTTGGCAGCAGGCTGGCCAGATGTGCAAGTGGAGTCTTATCTCTACCTGCTGGGAGCTGCCAGGTCCCCCAGACTCCTTTTAGGACTCCTCTATTGAAAAACAATGATAATCTGTTTGCTCATTTAATGAGCTCATTGTTCCTCAGAGGAGGAAAGGCAGGTCTCATTGCTGCTTAGCTGTGGCTCTTTGAGCAGGAAAGCTCCTCTGAGCATCGCTGATACTCTCCTTCGCCTCCAACATACTGTGAAGGTCTGAGCCTCCAGTCTGAGCCTGTGACAAAGCCAAGCTTGAGGAAGAGCCTGAGCCTCTGTCCTACTGTGGAGTTACTTTATTGTACCGCTTTTTTTCACCGCTGATCAGAGGATCTGGCAGCTGGCATGGCCTTTTTAACTTTTGCTTTTCCCTTTAAATTGAGCCAAAAGGCTTCCACAATATATCTGACAATCTATATGGGGCACAATCTTACAAACTATATGGGGCAAATGTTGTTTAATATTTGAAAAATGAGGCAGGACTTCTTTTTTGTTGTATGTAACTATATAGCAAAAAATACTTTTTTTATATATACAATTTTCAATACCCAATAAAAAGGGTCGATATGACAGATAAGATAACGACATTATTAAGAACACAAAAAGGTCCAAAGCACACTAGAAACAGAATAAGTAAGAAAATATAAAGGGGAAGGCCAGAATAATGTCGTTTTCTGAAACACACAGCCCACACACGAGATTTCATATTATGGCAGAGCAGGTAGGTACATTAACGTTTACAACCATATGGCTGACACCAGGCAGTCATTAAAGTTTAAGAAGGAGCGTCATGCGTACGCTACAGGCCACATGAAGTGTCTGCATGTTGCTTTTTCTAAACCAACGCCACAAGTGGGCAGTATATAATGGAGGAAAAAAATGCTCTAAATAAACGTCACAGTAACCAAACACAAGCTACATTTACAGGCAGACATCTCAGCTTGCACATACCGCTTGCGACACTATGGATATATTTATCATCCTCAACCAGTAAATCAGTGAAAATTAGATGTTGATTTAGTTCACCTTTTAAAGATTATTTCGAGTTCAGAAGCAAACATTCAAAATTGCTTTTATTACAAGAGGTCTTTTGACAGGATGAAATAAAATATTTTTTCTGTGCATATGGACAAATCAAATCACCATCCTATGTATATTTTGCTGTATTTGCTTGTTCTGACACTTCACTGAAGCTAACACACTATGCTTGGAACTCTGAGAAATGATGTCTTTAAAAAGCTTGAAACTTTAAAGTGACAATCTCAAAACGTTCGTGTCGCTTTAAAAGAAGCTGACTTGAAGCACACTGAAATATTCATGGTTCTGTTATCATTTGGACGATAAAACACATCGGAGATTAATTAGCATTGAAATGTATGACAATAAATGGATATCTGAGCAGAGGGTCACAGGAAAGCAAAAGGCATCATCTTGACTATTGTTCACGCCAGCTGCATCAGCAGACGCAGCAACAAATAATGGCAACAGTCGGCTCTGATAATGGAGGCCCCTCTCATAATACACGTGTACACACACACACACACACACACACACAAACACACACACATCATAGTAGGTACCATCGAACCCCGCATCTTGATCAGACAGTGCCTCTCTAATTGAGCTAATCCCCACTTCAGGATCAGTACTGTCCCCTGAGGTCTGACCCTCCACCCTGCCTGTCTCCTGTCTCAGCCCTCAGCTTAAACCTCCCGTCCCCTCTGTGGCTCATGTGGACTGTAAAGCTGTTTATTGGGAGACAATGGGCAGCAGATTGTGCTGTCAGGCTCCATTAATTTCCATCATTAGCATCACACTCCAGAGTCTGTGGAACCCGGGTCCTGAGCCTTAAGCTGTGTTTGTGTTCAGCATGCATGTGTGTGTGTGCGCGTATGTGTGTGTGTGAATGTGTCTGTTTGTGTATATGTGTTTGGGTTTGATATGTATATACATGTAGGCATGCTTGTGTGTGTGTTTTTAATTTGGAATGACTGATCACAATCACAGGTGTTTATTAAGATTAGATTATTTCTCTATCCTAATCTTTATATGAGTAACTTTTTACAGAATGTCAACATCTTATTCAGGGACAGAAATATGCAAACAATAAGTTGCAATATAAAATCTGTCCATAGAGATAGATGGTAGATAGAGAAATAAAAAATCTTTGAAAGGGGACACCAACTAGATTTGATCAATTTTAGCCCGCAATTTTTGTTAAATGCCAGAGGGTGTCATCAAATGTCATCGATTAACACAGTCAGAGGTCTTATCTGCTGCCTGAAAAAGCAAACATTCTTCCAGTCTTGGCCCTGCAGCACGAAATCTATAATCCAAGTTTTATTCTTTAGTTAAGTTTTAGATAAAGCAGCTTTATCATTTACATTATGCACAAAAAAAAAGTGAAAAAAGTGAAAATGGAAGGACTTAGACGCAGATAAATGCACATTAAAGGAGGAATAAATCACTTTTGTATAGTCATAGATGGCATTTAGACCACTGGATATATTCCAAGGAGAGACTGGGACATTTCCAGCTGTGTTAGCGGCAGCACGGTGGATACCTTTGAAGAGCCTTGATTGTAGAGACAGAACTAGGTGAGCTTGACCTTTCCCTGATCCTAAATAAATGTTTTTTTGTGTCTAAACCTAACCAGACCATAAACACAGCATTGTCTTAACATAAAGCTGAAAATTCAACCTAAAGAAAAGTTCCAACACATCCACTGTTTGCAGAAACATAGAACACTAACATTTATTCCGACAACTGGGTTGAAATGTGTCAATCTGTAGAACTGTACTGTGTACAGCTGTGACAATAATACACACCCCAGATGTTTTTGAAGATGCCACAGTAAAGACTTTGGTATTTTACTGTACTGAAAGTAAGGACTTTTGAGATTTTTTTTGGACATATTTATTGTGATTTTACATTGTTTATGGTTTTACATTTCTTATGATCACTGGCATATTTTGGGGGGAAATTCTTATTCCTATACTTTTTAACCTTTTATGTATGCAAATTATTACTTTGTTTCAAGCGTTTCACTGCCCTTGGACACCACTGCAGTGTCTTCACTGCACCATCTTGACAGTTACGTATTGCTCTAAGTTGATTGAAGCTGTGTGCAGCACTATAGCAACACAGTAACTTGACATAACTGACCTTTTCTTACCTAATCAAATAAGCATACAATTGGCATTAGCCAGAGCCAACCTTTAAGAACTTTATTGGTTATGCTCTAATTGTTTTTCAACTGTATCTGCAGTAAAAGTCTCACAAAGACTTCAGACTAAGACTTGAGATGCAGCACGGCGGAACCGGCACTGAAAGAAACATCCGACATATGCAATTATAAAGAAAGGCAGGAGGGACTGTGATTGAGGTATAGAGAATGGGAACAAGCCAATAAAAAACAACTCTTTATGATCCATATGTCCTTTAAGCGCAAGATAATCGATAGACAAATGCAATTGACCACTGACCACCAATGGTATTTCTACCTCCAGCGGCGGAGCTCTAAAAGGAAATTGAACCACGTTTCTGCCACGCACCCACTGAGGCATAAGCCTTCTTACTCCAACTTCCTGTCTGATCAATGTGAGAGACAATGACTCAACAGGTGTGACAGACAGGAGCCCAGCGGCAGCTTTCCTCCCTGCAGTTAGGCCCAATTAGCACCCGCGGCTAAGGAACAAAGAGGCGACATTTCATTTCAGCAGAGTGCCAGTTTAAGGCCTCTTCTCTCAACCTCAGCCTCTTTTCTTTCTGTCTCTTACTGCTGACATCTTTAAAGGATCATCCCTGGCTCCATCATATTCTATTAAATTGGGTCGATGCCTTGTGTTCCAAGTGGCAGGGGTGTTAAAAACATGGGGTGTTGATGAATTCATTGCATGTGACTGGACTTGCTTTCTTTGTGTGGAGGTTTTGGCTAATGAAACCCCCCGAAGGTCTGACAAAAGGCAAAGACATTTTTCAGGGTTTGCTTCGCACTCTGAGTTCAGGCTGGATTTCCTGACCAAAGTACACACAATTGCTGCCATCCCAGACAACTTTTCAACTTATGGAGAAAAAGAAACAGTCCATTGTGTCCTCAAGTAGATTGAAAAGCGATTCATTATGACTTATTGCACAGTGCCTGATGCGCAAATAGCTTTTGTCAGTGCGAGAAAAGAGAGGCGTTCTCGTTGTCCTTCTCTGTGTGACTGCAAAAAAACTGTCTGCCGCACAGCTTCTGTATTTGTACAATATATAACATTGGATGCCAATTTCAAACATCTTTCCAGCTTTTTTATTTGAAATGATGCTGTCACACACACATATCGAAAGAGTATTTCTCATGGAAATGCATTTGTAAGAGCGTGAACTGACCAGTTTAACGAGAAACCCCCCTGGCTGAACAGCAGCGTGCATTGGACTTTTTGAGACAAAATAATGGTAGAGTGAGTTTTATATTATTCTGATGGTCAAGGATTTCTTTTGGTTATGAATTTTAAGAGGAATGTATGCAATAATGAAGTGAAATATTTGTGTATTAACCTGGATGTTGTTAGATATAGGCCCTTTAAGAACTGGTTCAGTATAATGAAGTCTACAAATGCTGAAACCTCAAGGGGGACAGGTGGAGTTGGGCCTATAGACCAATGAGACTTATAGCAGAATATCATTTATGCATAAAAGAAGAGGGCTTTTATTTGAGCACTTTGACTTTCAAGTTCCCTCTTTGAAATCTTGCCAGCATGAGTGCAAGGGGCAATGCTTTGGAATATTGTTAATCTCTTAATCGAGTTATGATTCCTATTGCCATGCCAAGCACAACACCCAAAATGCTTTTTAATTGTTTAACATTATTTCAGTGGTGGATATAAGTATATTTTTGAGGGTTGGCTTTCTTGGGCTTTATATTTCCGAATATTTCCGTTTCCTGCTACTTTTACTACATGCATTTGATAACTGTAGTTGCAGATTAATAATAGGCTAATAAAAATATATAGTCAATGGTTAAAGTCCACATTATGGGAACCAGAGTGGAGGGGTAAATTAATATGGAGCACAGTAGGGTTCTCATAGGTTCTTCCAAATGAGGATGGAAACAGGGAAGTTGACCGCCTCTTCCTTGCTGTGGGGTTTACTACCCAATCATAACAAATACATATAAAATGTACAATTAAAATGCATCCTCTCATGTCTTTCAGGCGACATAATGGCGATAAGTAACGAGCATTTCTGATTTGTTTCCCCTCAGCTCATGAGCAAAGCAGGAAGAGGGCACTGGCAGCAGCAGCAGCAACAGCAGCAGCAGCAGGGCTCGGCCGGGTGTTGTCCATGATGTGACGCCAAGATAATCCTAATAACACACCAGGAAGTGTGCTGGCAATCAAACGTTTACCCAGAGGAAAACTGATGGGCACCACTCTGCCAAAAGCGACCTGTTTACCGCCGTAGTTCTCGTCGTCGCAGCGCGTTTGAATTGAGCGGTCCTGATCCGGTTAAAGACACCAGGTAAAGAACAGCGCAGGTATACATGTTATGTCTTCGGGTTTTTTTTAATAGCTACTCGCAACGTAGATAAATGCGAACTAATGGTTCGTGTTATCTGTAATGGTGACAACCCTTCGGACAACCAGTGTAACCAGTTGTTCAAGGAGGGAGCTCAACCTCCAGGGATAACTCAAGGTGTTTTTTTGGGGGGGACGCACACGTCAAGACAAACTCCTTTAAGAAATCTGTCAATTTAAAGTTGTCCGTCGCTATGGAAAACGTAACCACGACGTAAAACAAAACTAGGACTGAATTTTGATTTATATGCATCTTGTCACTAATTCGTCTTAAATTGCACCCACTACATAGCAGTGTCAACATTAATACACGCGATTGTTGCTGTGCACAGGGGTCGACGACAATCTGAGCTCAGACAGGAAGAATGACTTTGCAATTTTCAGTCTCCAATATAGCAAACCATTGTTGCACAACATGTTTAACAATTTCATACATTGGCGAAATTAATGACATGTTTATTGGATTGTTTACCTGAACACACAGCAACAATAGCACACACAGCATGGCTGAGGACATGAAGACTCTGGAGGAAAACTTCAGGCAGCAAAACAAAAGCTGTTTCATCCTCGGAGCCTCTGGGGAGACGGGCAGGGTGTTGCTTCAAGAGCTGCTGGAGCGCAACATCTTCTCCAAGATTACTGTCATAGGAAGGAGACAGCTCACCTTTGAGGGCAAGGAATATGAAAAGCTGGTCAGTGGATCGGTTTCCTTGGTTGAATCCATTATTTGAGATTCATGTAGAGTAAACTTTACTCTCTGTATTCTATTCCTCCAGGTACAAGAGGTGGTGGACTTTGAGAAGCTTGATGACCATGCTGCTGCTTTCCAAGGTCATGATGTTGGCTACTGCTGCCTGGGAACAACCAGAGCAAAAGCAGGGGCTGTGAGTTAACTTTATAAATCCAAAGAGGGTGAATTCATTAAGATGTTACTGTTGTCCTGAAGCACACAATTACCAATACAATATAAATCTGCTAGGATTCAGTGGGGATGATAGTTGGTGGCAGTGACTCAGCAACATCTTTGCCATGTACAGTGCATTGGCAGTAGTCAAACCTGTCTATTGACTCTGCCAGCATATATTTGCCAATATTTGCTCAACACAATGTGACAGCCCACAGAAATCATGTGTTGTCCTCTTGTTTGTCCTCCCCAGTGACAACAAATAGGCTATATTGGTATCGCCATAGATGTAGGCCAGTAAGTAAATTGCAGGCCAGAATGACGAAGATTGTTTAAGAAAGCAGTGTTATCACATAGTTTGTCTATTCAAGTGGTCTTAAAAAAGGCATCAACTTTATGCATTTATGTAAAAGAAATTCATATTGCTTCTGTGAGTGTTTTGTCTGTAGCGGACATTACATTTTTGCTAACATCTCTCATACTGTACATGTCACTCTATTAAGTCCTGTTGTTCCTTAAAGAGGACAACTGGAGCTTTACAATGACACCACATTTGGGGGGTTTGGCCTTGCCAATTTGCCTGTGCATGTCTTTTCAAAATGGCTGCCGTCCCAAAACACACATTTTATTGAAGAAAGAAAGGTATGCATGATATTCTTAATTGAAAAAAAAAAATTTTTTTCAATTGTTTTAAGTAAGTAAACATCTCAGGAATATTTGAGTGAGTTTTCAGAGCTGAGCTTATTTATTTTCCTTTTGGAAAAAAGCTAATTTATAAATGTCCTCTGTACTGGACATCAGGACTTTGTACTTATGTTTTATGCTTCACATTTGTTCAATAGACAGCTCTATGACGGAGGCAGAGAGGACTCTTAATAGAATCATTCAGTTAGATTCAGACATAACATTATGTCCACCTGCCTAATATTGTGTTGGTTCCCTTTTGCTGCAAAAGCAGCTCTGACCCATTGAGACATGGACTCCACGAGACCCCTGATAGTGTGCTGTGGTATGATGAGTCGTCAAGCCATCACAATTTGGCCCTTATCAAACTCGCTCAAATCCTTACACTTGCCCATTTTTCCTGCTTCTAACACATGAACTTTGAGAACATGTTCACTTGCTGCCTAATATATCCTACCCACTAACAGGTGCCATGATGATGAGACAATCAGTGTTATTCACTTCACCTGTCAGTGGTCATAATGTTATGCCTGATCGGTGTAGATCTGTTAGAGGATGATACCATGAAGTGTCAAAAGTCTAATAAAGAAATTACAAAAGGTTAAGGTCTAATGGTTACAAAAACACAAATCTACCTTTGCTGTTTTTTTTGTATTTGGTGTACTCGATGATTCCAGTGGAACTTTCCATATACATACTCAGCCTTTAAATGTTTCACATTTGAGAACAAGTAAGTCCCGTTGTCCACTACAGAGGACATGTCGTAAAATTTGAATAAATTAAGTAAAAAAAAAAATGTTCCTTTGCAATATGTTTTTGACCACCCCAACATTACATTTATGTAAAAAAAATAGTAATTAAACAACTTTTTTTTTCCTGGGTCTCAGGAGGTTATTGTAAAATTCAGTATCAGTTGGGCTACAATTTTCAGCTTAAATGTATCTGTATATGCAATGCATGTTTGTTCTGGGGAAAAGTGCTGTTCTGTGAATGGGCAATTACTACTATTAGCAGCTAACTTTATGCTCAAGACAGAGATTACAACGAGGTGTTATTACAGTTCTGGGTAAACCTGTATATCACTGCAAAACTAATCACAGCAATTACACGGTATTAAAGGGACATTCCGGCGTAAATTTAATCCATGGTCGCATAGTTCGAGGCATCAAACATAGAAATCCGGCAAAGCTAGCAGATGTTTGATGCCTCCAACTATGTGTACTGTTGCTGAAGTTTGGTGCTGTTCTGAGAATTATTTGTGGCTATGAGTGGCTTTTTGGTGGCAGTTTCTTGGTTGGAGGCATAGACTGCAGTGTATTTTTATCGTGAGGTCTTTTCTGAGGTTACTAAAACTACATAAGCTAGCGGTTGGAAAAAACCCTGTTTGTCCCATTTAGTGAAATGTGTTTCCTCTGTTTAGATAAGATCTGAACCTGTGATTGAAAATTGTATTTGTTTTCACTAATTTCGACAGAACTGTAAAACAAGATATCTATGATGATTTTGGCCCATTACAAAATGGAAGGATATCTTTCATGTTGAATTACTATCCAACCAAGATTTTGTTATTTCGATACATATTTATAATGGTTCATGATTCTCTTGATTCTTTTTCTAATTGGCTATAGTTCACTGACTTCAATATAAACATGTGGATTGTGAAATCAAAGCTTTTGCACTTCCCACTGTTAAATACCATCAAAGTGATTTTTTTTCTGTCACTCCTGTCTTTTATTCAAGGAAGGGTTTGTCCGCGTTGATCATGACTATGTTCTGAAATCAGCAGAGCTCGCCAAGTCTGGAGGCTGCACACAGTACCATCTGTTGACCTCCAGAGGAGCTGATAAAACCAGCAACTTCCTCTACCTCAAAGTCAAGGTATCAATGTCCTTTCTCAAATGCTTGCAGATACTGGAGTCTTCTTTTTATTAACTAAACCTTATGTGTGTCTCTCATTAAATGATGATATTGGACAGCCACTGCAAGATCAACATGAAATTGATTTTCTTCCAGGGACAAGTGGAAGCAGATATTGAGGCACTGGGTTTTGACAAGTATGCAATTTACAGACCAGGGTGAGTGATCTGATTTACTTAATTCAAGGTTATTTATTTATCATTTTACGTCACAGAGTTGCACAACGAAATGAAAGAGAAACAGACAATATATATGCAGTTATTTATTAATGTATACGACCAGGAAATAATTCCGCAGTGCATTTTTTAAATATCCATCCGGGTAATGGTCGTAATAACGGTGAAGGTAATATGGTTGACACCTTCACATTACAAGTTTGATATCAGGTACACATCACTGTCTGCCTGTCAAGTGGAAGGGCTCTATCCGGGATGTTGTGGTGGAGACAGGTCTCTGTGAGGATATGGGCACAACAGTCACTGATTTCCTATTGCTCGGCCAGCCTGAGTCCCATGTCCTCCATTACATTCTCCTGCGTTCATTACGATTACAATAGCTAGGAGCAGACTTAAATCCAAGCTGGATTAGCTCCGCTCTCATCCAGACTCTCTTCCTCTCCTCATTGGGACAGTTGGGCTGGTTAGGTTAGATGGCCGGAAGATGCCATGGGCAGTGGTCTTATCTGATTTAAGCTGCTCATAATCCAAAACCCAAGCTTTTTTCTCCACTGCTCATGAATGTATTTCTGCCATTGGCAATACACGTTTCAGTGGCAAAAAGAAGAGTTAAAAAAAAACATGTAGTGAAATACTAAGGAGCTCATTTCACTCTTCCACGTGCTCACATCAGATTACCATGTACAACAGAGGAATTAAAGATCCAACAGTTGAGAAAGCCCCCCCCCCCCGTTTTTGCACAGATAAACCTGCAATATGAATCCTCTTGCAACTGAATTGCACTAAGTTTAGTTTGGCCTGTGAACATTATCTCAACCCACCACAGGAAATTACCCCAAAACAAATTGGGTTATGGTAGAATGGAGGTGGTTTATGACATCTGATAGCAGCCATTAGTTTATGATGCATAGGCAAGTGCAGCAGAGCAAAATTAAATCTTGGCTGTACAGGTTATCAAAACTCCTCACGGCAAACAAGTCAGGGATGAATTATAATTGTGTAGTGTGACATTTTAATGTGTGAAACACAAAATAAATACTCCACTTTGTTACCGTGGTGCATACATTTACATATACATTTGATATTTTACACACGAAAGATAACATGTGATTGCACCCTCTTACATGATACACTGTGAATATACACAATTGTTTATCTACCAAAGTAGTAATCTTACTACAATTGAGTCATACGATTATGATGTCATCAATACCTTTGCGTTTTCCTCCAACAGGGTTTTGCTGGTAGATAGGCAGGAGAGTCGGCCTGGCGAGTGGCTGACCAGGAAATTCTTCGGTGCCTTTTCTTCTGTCTGTTCCACGTCCATGGCGATTCCAATCGAAACGGTGGCAAAAGCCATGGTGTCAAACACTCTGATTCAGCCTGAGCAGAAGACAGAAATCCTGGAGAACAAAAACATCGCCAGTCTGGGGAAGAGTGCAGGAAAATAAGAAGAGGGAGCAAGCAAGAAATACACTGAGGTGAGCAAAATAGTAAATAACTTACATTAATGAAGTGGCAGCTTGCACTAATATTATACACAAATATAACAAACAACTGCTAACAAAAAGCAGAACTTTACTTTGCTTCCACAACAAAGCTCTTCTTTCGATTGCGCATTGGTAACATTGATAGTTGTAAACCTATGACCAATTTTGCTATAAAGTGAGCTTAAAGCCTCTGCTACTAAAGGTTTTTTGTCTTTCATCTCAAGATAACAACTGATGATCAGGCAAAGATCTTTAATCTCTGTGGTAAATATTTACAGGATGAAATCCCCAGAGAAACTTGAGAGACGGATTTCAGGAAGACTTTCTTTATGCCCCTGGCTCCAAACTATTCATTTCATTTTCTCTTTTCAGATCATTTCAGGAGATATAGAGAAGGCTACACACAACATACAATAATGACTTCATCATCGCCATCATCATCATCATCATCATCATCATCATTTTAGAGGGATTACATCCCACTAAACATGAGACGTCTGATGGACGTGCAGATCATGTCTATATTGCGAAAATGACCTCGAAAAGACGTCGTTTGGACGTCTAATGTTTAGTGGGATATTAGGCCTACTCAAAAATATACATCAGGTTATCCGTGAATGTGGTTGTTGTCAGAAAAAATGTGTTTCTATGAAAGTATTTCTTGTAGTGGGTCTGCTTGAATGTTTATGGTTAATAATAAATAACCATAATAATCTTGTGAAGCATGCAAAATATTTAACAAATCCTTAAATTGTATTTGATTTCTTTTCTTCAATCTTGATATACATGTAATATTATCATAGGAGAACTATTGCCAGGCTTTCTGATGTTTCCCATTTGTGCTGTAATGCACTGAACAATGTGCCTTAATGTTGTTATAAAAGTATACTGTACTTGAGA
>CAEMYA010000013.1:7595742-7614724 GCA_903131615.1 Diplodus sargus
ACAGAGGAATTAAAGCGCAAACAGTTGAGAAAGATCCCCCCCTCCCCGTTTTTGCACAGATAAACCTGCAATATGAATCCTCTTGCAACTGAATTGCAGTAAGTTTAGTTTGGCCTATGAACATTATCTCAACCCACCACAGGAAATTACCCCAAAACAAATTGGGTTATGGTAGTATGGAGGTGGTTTATGACATCTGATAGCTGCCATTAGTTTATGATGCATAGGGAAGTGCAGCAGAGCAAAATTAAATCTTGGCTGTACAGGTTATCAAAACTCCTCACAGCAAACAAGTCAGGGATGAATTATAATTGTGTAGTGTGACATTTTAATGTGTGAGACACAAAATAAATACTCAACTTTGTTACCGTGGTGCATACATTTACATTTACATATACATTTGACATTTTACACACGAAAGATAACATGTGATTGCACCCTCTTACATGATACACTGTGAATATACGCAATTGTTTATCTACCAAAGTAGTAATCTTACTACAACTGAGTCATATGATTATGATGTCATCAATACCTTTGCGTTTTCCTCCAACAGGGTTTTGCTGGTAGATAGGCAGGAGAGTCGGCCTGGCGAGTGGCTGACCAGGAAATTCTTCGGTGCCTTTTCTTCTGTCTGTTCCACTTCCATGGCGATTCCAATCGAAGCAGTGGCAAAAGCCATGGTGTCAAACACTCTGATTCAGCCTGAGCAGAAGATGGAAATCCTGGAGAACAAAAACATTGCCAGTCTGGGGAAGAGTGCAGGAAAATAAGAAGAGGGAGCAAGCAAGAAATACACTGAGGTGAGTAAAATAGTAAATAAATTACATTAGTGAAGTGGCAGCTTGCACTAATATTACACACAAATATAACAAATGACGACAATAAGCAGAACTTTACTTTGCTTCCACAGCAAAGCTCTTCTTAAGATTGCACGTTGGTAACATCGATAGTTGTAAACTTATGACCAATTTTGCTATAGAGTGAGATTAAAGCCTCTGCTACTAGAGGTTTTTATCTTTCATCTCAAGATAACAACTGACGACCAGGCAAAGACCTCTAATGGCTTTTAGATTTTAGATTTTAGTAAGACTTTTTTTGTGACCACTTGCTCCAAACTATTCATTTCATTTTCTCTTTTCAGATCATTTCAGGAGATATAGAGAAGGCTACACACAACATACAATAATAACTTCTTCTTCATCATCATCATCATCATCATCATTTTAGAGGGATTACATATTAGGCCTACTCAAAAATATACATCAAGTTATCCATGAATGTGGTTGTTGTCAGAAAAAAAATGTTTCTATGAAAGTATTTCTTGTAGTGGGTCTGCTTGAATGTTTATGGAGAAAACATTGTGAAGCAAGCAAAATATTTATCAAATCCTTAAACTGTATTTGATTTCATTTCTTCCATCTTGATATACATGTAATATTATCATAGGAGAACTATTGCCAGGCTTTCTGATGTTTCCCATTTGTGCTGTAATGCACTGAACAATGTGCCTTAATGTTGTTATAAAAGTATACTGTACTTGAGATTAAAATATTGGATGTTTTAATATGTTTTCATTGCATTATTATACATATTTAACTCTCTCTCTGTGTGTGTATACAAGTGTGTGATTTATGAAAGAAATTCCATAATGGCTGTGTCAACATTGATATCTAGTGTCTATATCTGTGTAGTATATATTGCTTGTATATACACGATATCTTTGCAATTATATATTTCAGGTAACATTCAGCATTTGTTCCCTTTAGATTTAACAGTGCCTTTTACATGCAGAAGGGACACCCCATTCTGTCCCAACCCACAATCCCAAAGTGGCAGTTTTCCCGACGAGTTGGGATTGAGTCTCAGAAATACATTTTTCCTCCAAATAACACATTTAATTCTGTACCTTCACAATGCAAAATTACCACAAAGCTATGGTCTTTTATCCCCAATGAACACCTTGATTATACATTTTAAAAGACTGCCAAATGAAGTCTACAAAACAAAGTTTTTATGTCATGCTCATACACACATTTTAGAGCCCCACTTGAAATAAATATGGAAAGATTCCCTCTCAAAGACTTGTCTGAAAAATTAGGTTTTTGAACGGTGGTGACTATGACACCTCTAATTAAGTAGATCACAAGCCTATTGTAACAGCAATGAAGTAAGCACCACTGGAGGACATTATGCAGTAATGATCTTATGTATAGTGGCCAGTTTTCCTAAAAAACTGGTATGGATTAAAGCACACTGACTGCACTCAGGGGACCTTCAAAGTGCGCATGCGCTGTCTCTAAAGCGTTGTCTGTGGCGGAAAATGAGGATGACAACAGGACTTGATGAAGTTCATAGTCTCTCTCTCTGTTTTGTTTACTACAATAGTATACAATTGACAATATTTAAGTTAACTTGTGCCGTCTGCCAAGTCACAAAGTGACGGTGACGATCGTTTCTGATATTTTCCCCAGCCTATCACCGAGGCAGGAAGAGAGCACCGTCCGTAAAGAGGAAGCAACCAGGAAGTGTCCCAGCAATTTAACCGTCGCTCCCACGGACGGATCCATGGCTGTTCCTGCCAATGTCTCTCTTGAAAATACTGGGCAACACTCTAGGAAAAGCTACCGGGCTCTTAGCTGTCCTAATTGTTGTCATTGCAGCGGTTTTGAATTACTTCGACGACCCTGATCCGGTTAAATACACCAGGTAAAGAGCAGCGGAGGTTTAAGCTAGCTTCTCTGCCAGCCAGATTCTGCACGTAAAGTTAGCTGCTATCTTAAAATAAATACATGTACACCGTTACATGTACAAATGTAACACCGTTAATGGGTAGTGTTAGCTATAATGGTTTCTGGCCGATGGAACAACAATGTTAACGTCATAGAGAAGCAAGCGTATATCTATCCATGGCTTGCGAACGTTAAGTCAAACCCCTTTAAGAAATCCGTCAATTTTAAGTCTAATTTCTTTGTGGAAATAGTACTTACTATGTAATACTGAACTAGCATTGGCTTTTGAGTTAAATGCATCTTCTCATTAATTCGGCATATATTGCAGCCATTACTTCTCAGTTTTTAATAATTAAGAGGTGATAGTCGTCCACCGAGGTCGACGACAGTTGAGCTTGTGACAGAAGGAACACAGCATTTCTTGTCATGAATACTATATAGTGACAGTCAGTATAACTTATCTGAATGCTCAGTGAATTCTCTGTCAATTACCCAAATGAGTATGTAAACATTATGCCACGATAGTAAACGATGCTTGCGCACTTTCTTTAACATTTACATATATTGTCTACATCAATACATTTGTCTGATTGTATTTCTGCCTGAGCCTTTGTAAGGTGCTAAGAGAGCAGTCGATGTGTTTCCGCACACAGCATGGCTGAGGACATGAAGACTCTGGAGGAAAACTTCAGGCAGCAAAACAAAAGCTGTTTCATCCTCGGAGCCTCTGGGGAGACGGGCAGGGTGTTGCTTCAAGAGCTGCTGGAGCGCAACATCTTCTCCAAGATTACTCTCATAGGAAGGAGACAGCTCACCTTTGAGGGCAAGGAGTATGAAAAGCTGGTCAGTGGATCGGTTTCCTTGGTTGAATCCATTATTTGAGATTCATGTAGAGTAAACTTTACTCTCTGTATTCCGTTCCTCCAGGTACAAGAGGTGGTGGACTTTGAGAAGCTTGATGACCATGCTGCTGCTTTCCAAGGTCATGATGTTGGCTACTGCTGCCTGGGAACAACCAGAGCAAAAGCAGGGGCTGTGAGTTAACTTTATGAATCCAAAGAGGGTGAATTCATTAAGATTGCAATGTTGTAATGCAGCACAAAATGACCAAATTGAAATACATCTTTTGGGATTCAAGTGAGTTGAGCAATGACTCAGCAATTTCTGTGCCATGTATTAACATTGCCAGCTGTCCAAAACTGATATTGGTTTAGTCGTATATATTTCTGATAGTAGCTGTTAGTACATAAGTCTTCTTATTGATTCTTTGTTCTGATTAACTAATTTGCTGATTTTAATATGAAAATGTGATTTTTTTTTTTAATATTTTGTCAACTACATGCAAGCTTTGGCAGACACCTGTCAGTGTTGTCAAAATGCCATCAAAGTGACTGTTTTCCTGTCACTCGTCTGTTTTATTTCAGGAAATGTTCGTCCGCGTCGATCATGACTACGTTCTGAAATCAGCAGAGCTCGCCAAGTCAGGAGGCTGCACACAGTTCCACCTGGAGTCCTCTAGAGGAGCTGATAAAACCAGCAGCTTCCTCTACCTCAAAGTCAAGGTACCTATTTCCTTTCTTTGATTCATTCCACACACTGGAGTTTTCCTCTCAACTAAACCTGACCTGTGGGCCTCGTTAAATGATGACATTGGACAATCACTGAAAGGTCAACGTGAAATTGATTTTCTTCCAGGGACAAGTGGAAGCAGAGATTGAGGCGCTGGGTTTTGACAGATATGCCATTTACAGACCAGGGTGAGTGATTTGCTTAATTCAGTAATTTCATCACACCCTTCCACACTTCCAATATGATATAAGAAAATCAAAAAAAGAAAAAACCTGCCACAGGAATTTACTCCAAAACAAAATGGATTGGAGGACTATGGAAAAGGATGTTGTATGCTATTAATGTATAATGCATACAGAAGCTGAGCCGAACAAAGCTAAATCTGGGCTGATGCTCACTTTCATCCATTTTTTCATGGGTTCTAAGTTGATACAACACTAAAGAAGAGGATATCTCTTATTGATTTCTGGCAGAAAACATAATTTATAACGCAATATTTTACTCCTATGTCTCTGAATTTTGTTGTTTATCAGTTTTGTCACAACACGGACCACGAAGCTAGAAAATATGCAGAAATATATCGCTTTACTTTGTTTTACTTTGTTTTAACCCCTCCCCGGCTGACAAGTTCAACAAAATTACAGCCAGTAAACAAGGCACTTGTGACACCATGTGCCTTTAAAAAAAAAACAACGTCATGGGTGGCTCTTAATAGCTTAGTGTGAAATTTGAATGTACCAAATACAAAATCGTAACTGGGTCAACTTTTCCACTTCCATGCAGACCATAGAAAGCATGTGATCGCACCCTTTCACATGATACAAATGTTGATTGTACTTAATGTTGATCTACTAAACCAATGCTTGTATGTATTGAGAACTGAATTTACTTCATTGCCCAGTAGAGAAACATCTGATTTGCCTGCAGTCCGGGCAAAGCCTAAGTCATCAATCCCTTTGTGTTCTCCTCCAACAGGGTTTTGCTGGTAGATAGGCAGGAGAGTCGACCTACCGAGTGGCTGGCCAGGAAATTCCTCGGGGCCTTTTCTTCGGTCTGTTCTACCTCCATGGCCATCCCAATCCAAGTAGTGGCAAAAGCCATGGTGTCAAACACTCTGATTCAACCTGAGCAGAAGTCGGAGATCCTGGAGAACAAAGACATCGGCAGTCTGGGGAAGAGTGCAGGAAAATAAGAGAGAGGAGGAAGTACAGTGAGGTGAGAAAGATATTGACTGTTTTTACTGATGACTTCACTGACAGCCTGGCCTCATATGATATGCACAAACAGAACAAATAAGCATTAATAATAAATAAGCAGTACATTAACTTAGTTTCCATAACAAAACTCTTCTTGAGATTGCAGGATGGTGAATAGTAGGAGTTTTACATTTCAACCCCATTTGCTATTCAGTCAGATGATAGTCCACTAGTGGTTTTGGCAAATATTTACAAGATGAACTTACAAAAAAAACCATCACCCTGAGGCCTGCTGCCTTTTCTCTAAAGTACCTGTACAAAGTTAAGGCTCAAAACTAATATATTCCCTTTCTCTTTTCAGATAATGCAGCAGATACAAAGATGACCAAGTGCTACAAATGATAACCACATCGTCATCATCATATCATCAGAACTTTGTCATTATGCCTATTTGAAAATTTACATTAATATATTCATGATTTTTCTGTTTTCGGGAAACTGTGTTTCTATGAAAGTGCTTCCTGTTGTCGGTCTGCTAGATTGTATAAAGAGGAAACATTCTGTGAAGCTAACAAAATATTTATTCTTGAAATTGTACTTGGGTTTAACTTCTTTGGTCTTGAATGATGTATGTAGTGAATGTAATATTTCAAGCCAGGCTTTTTGATGTTTATTATTTGTGCTTTGTGACAGCACATTGAAAAACTGCCTTAATGTGGTTTCATGGTTCATTCTACACTTTAAAAATCTAATGTTTATATCATTGTTATACATCATTAACTGTGTGTGTGTTTGATATATGAAAATGATTCCATAAAGGCTGTGTCAATAATAATATCTGGTGTATATATCTGTGCTATACATCTGTGTAGTATGTAATATACAATGCCATAAATTAAAGATTTTAATTAAAAATTTATTGATTGATTGATACCAGCATTGGAACAATTTTGAATGCATTTTGTCGATACTGACTTCTTTCTGCATGTAAATGATGGTCCTGCAAGTTCAGTGGTCAAGTTAAGGTCTTAACTGCTATATTTGATGAATGAAAATGAATTTGAACCCATGATCCCTTATTTTAACAATCATTTAAGAGCCATGTTAAACTATGCATCTGCAAGCAATGTCAAACATTAAGAGCGTTGTGTTCACTTAAAAATCTAAACATTTTCGAACTTCTTTTTCCTTTTTCAACACCTTTTATCTGTCTATTTTTGTTTCAGAGACAATATTTAAATAAACTTGCAGTTTTTTCTACTTGATCTTGCAGCGCCCCCCTGTGACGTAATGCGGTAACACCCATTATACTCTAAAGGCAAAGGGTGTTACGGCCTGAGTCTCACTAACAGATTAATATCCTTTATCTTTTAAAACTCGCAATTCATTTTTTTAATTCCAGAAATTATGAAGTGCATTTGTGTACTTTAGAGCCCCATGAAAACATCATCATCCACAAGTAGAGTGAAATATTGCGTTAAAAATAAGTACGCCAAAAACTGTAAAGTGTCTGTGTACCTGAAAAGCGCTATATTAAATAAATGTATTATTAAAGTTTTCTGCCAGACGTCAATCCGGGACGTCATGCATTCTATTAAAAGATGATGATCTCAGGTACGCACAAATAAAATAAAGTCCCATACCTTTCAAGTGAAGACTAGTTTTACTTAAGCAAACAAAAATAGACACCAGCTGAATAACACAAAATCATTCCTTCCAAGAAGTCATTTGTATTTTACTTTACCTCTGACCTTACTAGCCGGCAAGTGGTTTATATTTGATGACACGGTTCATCCAAACTGTGTTTTTACTAAGCTTCAAGTAATGGGTGGCTCAAACAATAAAGCCATGTAAAGTTATCTTTGTATTTCAACAAGGCAGTCAAAGCTTCGGCTGAAGTGCAGTTTCATTCACAATAGACTAAAAACTAAAGTTTGAGCACTAAGAACTGACAGTCATGTTCCTCTTTTAAGCAAAATATGAAATATTTGCTCAAACATGTCTACAGCTCCTTCGGCAAACAAAAAATACGACTTATATACATTATACTGCACATTTCATCAAAGCACACAAACGACACATTCCCCAGAAGTGACACTGAGCAGGACAACTTCCCTCAAACTGACGTTGTTTGGGGGGAAAACATACAGCCTCCTCTTCCTCCTGCGGCTTTGGGTGTCACCATCTTGGCCATGCAGCAATTAGTCCAAAATGAGGAGCAGCTGAGTTGATCCGCCGCTCACAGCTGGGAGTTCATATACAGTGATCTGGATCTGCGCGACCTGTTCTAACAGGGTGGCCGCAGCTTGATCTGCTGCTGGGGCATGGTGCTGCTGAAAAAGGCTTTACAATGAGCCCTGCAGGATATTTTAGGTAAGCTGTGTTCAACACGCTGCCGGTTTCAGCCAAGAAACACTGGAAACTTGTGTTCTTACCTGTGTTGTCCTTCACTCTGCAGGCTGTTGGTCCTTTGTCTTTGTCTGCTGGACAGTGGCGTAAACTCTGAGGGTACACAGAAAGGTACTGGGAGATCTGTCAGTTTGCAATTTTGCCAGAAATCTACCTTCAATGTACTTTTAAAAATAACGGAGGATTAATTGCCTATTGTTTGGAAAAATAGTGTTGTAAAAAGTTGATATTATTTTTTCTGAATATATTATTTTTTGTTTAATTAGCTAATTGCAGATGAAGTCATTTAAATATGCACAACTTTGGCTCTGATGTAGCATCCAACATGCAGGTAACTAGTACTGTAAGTCACCAAAGTGGAGTAAAAAGTACAATACTGACCTCCTAAAATGTATTTTGGAAGTATAAAGTAGGAGAAAATGGAAACGTTCAAAGTACAAGCACCACACAACTGTACTAGAGTACAGTACTTTGGGTAAATGCACTTAGTTACATTCTGTCACTGGAAAAGACTCTCAGCAATATCTGTCAGTGTGTTTTTTGTTTCAATAGGTTACGCTCTACATGTCCAGGCAGGACGGACACCAAAGGGAGGCCACAGTGATGGAGACCACAAAAGATGGAGTGAGCTATCCATTTCAAGAATCCCCACAGCTGGTTTCAAGACATCAAGTGTGGCCGGAGGGCAAAGTGGCAGCCAGCCCGCTCAGGAGGATCACACCACCGACTCCACACCATCACAAATTCAAAGCTGGCATCCTCATCCCGCGCGCAGAAACGTTCGAAAAAGCCGAGTCAAGCTTTTAAAAAAAGGCTTCCGCTCTGCCACAGTTGCACGAGGACGAAGCGCTGTGGGCCACGACCCCTCTGGAACCGAAGCATTCCCTTTTCCCGACGTCAAGAAGGTCCATCAAGCAAACTCTGAGTCTGTATTCTCCACAGATGCAGTTCTGGTTCCACCCCATTTCTACCGTCAGTCGAGAACCAAGCTGATGGGAGGGTTTTCGCCTCAGGTAGAGGAAGCACCGGTGGGCTTTGGACCGAGCAGAAGGGCCCCTATGTATTCACACGGCAGCACAGAAAGTCCAAATATCAAAGCTGCCAAGTCCAGTCTGAAGTCAGCCATAAACCCATCCAGACCCAACATATTTCCCACGCGCCCACATGGCTCGCATCTCCCAGCTAGGCCCGAGGTGAGTGGAAATCCTGGCAGAAGTTCAGTAGGACAAGAGAAGGCTCCAGCATGGAGTCCCAGGAGCCCCAGCAGGGATGTGACGTCTGAAGCAAGAGGATACGCCCATGTTCGCCACATCAAGCCTGGTAATGACAAAACGCAGCCCCAAGCTAGTTCTGCTGCAGGTAGAAAGTTCTTGGAAACTGGTTATCCACCTGTAATTATACAAAATCAGGGAAGATATAGCCACGACTCAAGTGAAAGACGGCAAAATCTGAATTACAATACCAGAGGAGCCCAGGCCAGCAGCCGGCATCCTCCACCACCAGACAGAGCACCAAGCCATGTCCAAGGCAAATTCAAACCTTTCCAAAGACTTCCTACACAGGATCGCCCTCTTCACCACCACTCATCAGCTGCAGGGCCAACGCTGTCCCCTTATATGAACTGCACAGGTAACACTTCATCAGTTGTCCCTTCAGATGATGGAGAGTCAAATGCCACGTCTGCTTCACCCATGCAGATGGAGAACCAGGATGTAAAGTCAAGCACCACATCTGCTTCACCCATGCAGATGGAGAACCAGGATGGAAAGTCAAGCACCACGTCTGCTTCACCCATGCAGATGGAGAACCAAGATGGAGAGTCAAGCACCACGTCTGCTTCACCCATGCAGATGGAGAACCAGGATGGAAAGTCAAGCACCACATCTGCTTCACCCATGCAGACGGAGAGCCAGGATGCGACGCTTGCACCTCAAGCATCAAACCAAGATGGCCAGTCTGAGAGTTCAGCAGAAGTTGGACCTTCTGTGGAAAAGGACGAACCATTAACAGTTGTTCCTCTGACTGTACTCCCAGCAGAAGAAGAGGAAAACGGTGACACGGTTGTCTCAAGTGCTCCAGAAAAAGATCAGTCTGACGTTTGACTGATGCTGTTTCGGCAAATGTCAGTATTGGTGGCAACACCAGCAAGAGGTACGCCTTTGTGGTGGAACAGATGCATTTTTAGCAACCTCTGTGTTTGGAGCCGTGTCTGTTTGCAGAAATGCAAGTTGGTACCAGCTGTCAATGTCTCAGTGGTGAACTAACTTGTTAAAGATGTGATCTGTTTCCCTGACAGATTTGAAACCTGCTCTGAGCTCTGCTGCTTGTCCAAAGTGTCTGACATATATCATTAAAGGTTTTTGCTCTGTCTTTACAAACTGGCTTTGCTGTGGTAAATAAAACATCACAACTTATCAGAAACAAGTCTGGAGGTTATTCATACACAGCTGGTGATAGTCTGGAGTATGTTTTTGAATTTTTTTTTTTCTTTTTTACAATTTATCATTAAGCATTAACTGTTAATACACTTCTGGCATTTGTCTACATTGTGATAAAGCTGTTATCACAGCAGCAATTTTTTTTCTCTCGTACGCTTGGAAGTCATGCATTCAAAATCAGAAGTATTATCCGCTAACTTTAGAATCAAAGGGACTCAACATGCAGACAAAAGGTCCCTGTCAGTGTTTTACTAAGAAACTGGATGTTTTAGGATATTTCAGGTGCATAATGTGTATGAGGCATTTTACTGCTGCAGCTCATCACTGCTCAAAAATTAGTTGGGAATATTACATTTACATTTAGGCCTAATTTTATTGGCATTTGTTCTTCATCAAACTCCTATCCAAGTAGCCATCCCAGCTCATCCCTCTCCTCCAGACACAACTGCTAAAAAAACAGACAAAAAAAAGAATATGGTAGTGCATATAAGAAGATTGCTGTGGGTTAAAATAACACAAAATCCTACAACCTTGTGTGGACTGGAGGATTGTGTCACCATGGTACTTTTCCCCTGTACCTGTGTGTCAGACCAGCTGTGTCTGGGCTGCAGCACACAGGTGTCATAAATCAAATCGAGCTTTGGCGACATCTAGTGGCGTCTACCTGGTAGTGCCTCTTGTGACCCGGCCCTTCTTTACGTCACCCGACGTCACCAGGAAGTCCACTGAAACCAAGGCGACATCATGGCAGAATACACAGACCCACGTGAGTGCAGTAAATAGCAAGTTTAAATCCCCCAAACTTAAACTTTTTAAAAATGCAAGCTGACGTTTTCGCTGGCGATACTTTCTGTTGCGTCTATTGCGACCGAACTGTGTCTTTGTTTGCGTTCACGACGCGTTCGCAGCCGTTTGCTCGGTTGAAACGTTAAAGCTAATTTATCTTAGCTTACTTCAACGCTGCCAGAGTGACCGAGCTATGTGTGTTTAGTGTCTCTTACGTGCAACAGTAATACGGTTTCGTTTTTGACAGACTGTGACGGAGATGTTGAGGAGATGCCCGAGCTCTCTGACGGTGACGAAGACGATGACGAAGAGAAGTGGCAGTGGTTGGAGGAGGAGGACAGTCAGGAAGTTAACGTCACCTGTCTGTTCTGCGACAGGTGAGATGCTGCTGCTGGAGGGAAGACTGCGAACTTTGTGCAACAGCTTAATACAGCAGGCATTTGGATGCCATGTTAAATGCACGACAGTGATTTTCTTAGAGGTGTACAGTGTTTTTGGCGAGGAAATTGTAATTAAAGTGACTTTTGTTCTGCCTCAAAAAAACTAAACGGACAAACACAATTTATTTTCACGACTGAATAAACAAACTGACCTTTGAGGACAATACAACTCCATGCTGTTTTGCTTTGTTTATATTTGGCGGACCCTGCCACCTTTTCTAGCCTCAGACAGTGTTCTCTGGACCTTATTTTCCTCTGAGAACAGTTTGTTTATTCAGTTCTGGAAACATTTCTTAAAAATTTCTGAGCTTGTATAATTACTAGGGATTCACGATATACTGAACCGATAAATTATCAGCCCGATAATGGAAGATTTACATTATTGGTTATCGACAGATAATGAAATCATATCTGATAAATACTCCCGATGATACAAAGCCAAATTGCTTTCGTTGACTTAACAAGTGCAGCATTCGCACATAGTTTGCTGTTGTCACGAGCTGTGGGTGCTGACCGAAAGAGCGAGATCACTGATACAAGCGGCCGAAATGAGTTTCCCTCCGTAGGGTGGCTGGACTCTAGCCGCTGCTCCTTCGCGTCGAAAGGAGCCAGTCCCTTAGGAGGTGTACCGGGCATGCCCAACTGGAAGGAGACCCCAGGGCAAACCCAGAACTCGTTGGAGGGACTATATATCTCATCTGGCCTGGGAACACCTCGGGATCCCAGAGGAGAAGATGGAAAGCATCTCTGGGGTAAAGGAGGTCCAGAATACCCTACTGCCTCTACGACCCATTCTCGGATAAGTGAAAGATGATGGATGGATGGATGTGGTGGTATGCACCTTTTTAAAGTTGGTTTGCCAGCTGCCAATAAACACAGAGAAGAAGAAGAAGAAGAACAACAACAACAACAACAACAACAATGCCAGAGAGTTGCTGCACCTGTGTAGAGCCACGCGATTTTGCTGGAGAAGGCGTTGTTTGTCAGGTTCAGAGGAAGAAAACACAATTGTAACTTGCAGTATGTGTTCAGCGAGTGTTTGGAGAGGAAGGGAAAAGTCTGAGTTTAACACAATAAATTGATAAATCGTCCATCTTTCCCAGCAACATCAGTATAAACTAAAGGTTGTGAAATTATTTTCAAAATACAAAAATGTGAAATGCTGCGAGAGTTGAGAAAATTCCATATTTTGCACCCCTCATTAATTTGTAAATATTAAGATTCTGAGTTTGAATGCCCCTTTTACAGGAAACAGCATTGCATAGAACACCACATTTTCTTACTTTTCTTTAGAATTACATTTTGCAGACCTTCCTTGATGGGCCAGAATGTGACCGTGTTATCTAATTTAAGCCTTCTGGAGCAGAAACAATAATGACATACTTCATGAATAACTCTTCATATCCTCTCTGATGAATCATTTGTTCAATAGATGGGATCACATGCCCTAGTGTCTTAAGACTCACCTTGGGGTCAGTCAGCAGCAGACAATTCCAACTTTTCTTTCTTCATTTTCACTATTTTTTTCTTTTTTTTTCAATTTAAGAGCTCAAAACCAGTCTCTGTTTGTTGTATAGTTTAGTTTATTTTTCACGTAGTCTGCACAACCAAAACCACGTCAGACCTCATTATCGTTTCCTCCCTGCCGGAGGACTGTGACACGCAGCAAATAGATACAGTAATTGCAAATCTAAACTAGAACCAGAACAAGTATTTCAGCAGGCTGCAACTGTTCATAATACTTGAAGATTGTATGTTATGATCCAGTTTCTTCTCTCATAAATCTGAGAAATCTGTTACTAATTTACCAAGATTAAAATGATAATATTTGAGATGTTGTAATGAAACTGATGTCTCTGTCAACTTTGTGTTCAAGGTTGCTGAGCTCTGTGCCTGCCACCCTGCAGCACTGCACAGCTGAGCACCAGGTCAACCTCGTAGACTTGATAAGAAAATACAGTAAGTAAACTCTTAAACTCTCAGTATCTCTGAAGAACCAGAGGATTATTCAGATTTTCTGCAAATGGTTGAACTCTTTTTTCCTTTTTTAGAATTAGATGACTATGGTTACATAAAGATGATCAACTTCATACGATCCAAAGTAAGTACGGTGTGAAAGTCTTAAACTGTCTTATGATGTAAAAATGTATATATTGTTAAAATTCTGTGATGTATGCATTTTTTTATTCATTCATATTCAGTCCAAGAAAACATCTGCTGGCAAATGATCCAGTTATGGCATTACATAGAATAGATTGATTTTTTTTCTAAACAAATGTGTGTTTGTAGAAATGTGATGCGTCCAGTCTGATGGGGCTGCCAGATGCTCCCTTACCCTGGGAGAGCGAAGACTTTCTGCGACCGGTCCTGCAGGATGACCCCTTGCTGCAGACAGGTACAGCAAGTCCTTTAACATTTTATAACACAGATTTTAGTTTTTAATGTTTGAGTAACAGTCGCAACAGATATATCCGTTTTAAGATGGCAACCCTGTCGGCAGAAGCTATGTTGGCAGTATCCATCTCTGTAAACCACGGACATATTGAAACATTACATTTTTCTGTATGTTGCAACTTCACTTTTCTTTCTGACGAATTTTTTCCTGGGAAAAATATCTGGCGTTTGTTGCCATAAACATGGCTGGAAATTGTCCTGAAGTGTCCTTTAGAAAATCCAGTTATGTCGCCCTTGTAAATGTTGACTGCAGCCACTGACGCGGCAGCCTTCTCGCCTGTAGTGGAAGTGTGAAGGGTTCAGCAAACAAACTAGTTTGTGCAAAGTGTCATCCAAACAATATATGGTCAAGGCAATGGTTAATCTTTATTCTAGGGGACAGCGAAAAAAGCCTGCCAACATAGAGAAGTCTGCGAGGTGCTTGATTGTAGAAATGGAGATCAGGATGCACACTTCCAGGAAATGGTCTCTCCTAGAAGGCAATAATTGTGTTGCACGCGACTGTACACACAAACAGTAACAGTAACAAAGTGGCTTTGCTTGATATGATTCTGATGACATTGGTCATGTCATGTTACCTGACTGTACTTACTGAACTGAGGTTAACTACAGAGGCAAAAATGCTGATTCGACTGCCCTCACTACAAGATAACCAAAAAACACATGAAACATGTTTAATCTCAGTTGGGACCCCGTGATCGTGCAGCGTCTGAGGTGGGCAGTGAGGCTGCTGAAAACGTGATTGGGACAGCACAATGTGCCATTCTGGTGTGCAGTATTAAATTCATTGTAAACGTGTAAAGCACAATGTGACTATACATGTACAACTTTCACAACATTAACAGTTCTTGATTCAGTCCTCTGCTCGAATGTCTCATCAACATATTGATATTTAGTTATTTTGTCTCTCGATTAGATCCTGACAGGCCAAAAGCAGTTTTCTCAGACCACTCACAGGGGGAACAGCTGCTTCATATTGCTGCTCTGCCCGATTGTCAGATCCATCAACTCTAACACAAACATGATTTGTCATGGATTTATGTTGTTGTTTCTGGCGTTGCAATTTTCTCTTAAGCTGCCTCAGCTTCCCAGTTTCCCAGAATCCCCAGAGAAGGAGCCGGATTTAGTTTTGCGTGCAGGTGCGGAGAGCATTAGTGAAGGGAAATGGAGTGACAGAATTTCTGGTTGAGAAAAAGAAAGCGTGACGCACTTTATTCAACGCCAGGCCTGTCTTTTAGCTGCAGTGCTCTGGCAGTAGAAGTTGGTCTCTCTCAGTGGTGTATTTCTCCCTGTGTGATTGTTGAATTAGCGCGCAAAATGACAGCTTCAGAATTAGACTTCGCTGATGATGGTTATAAAGCTTGTCAGGAATAAAACAAACACACCAAACAAAAGCTACACCTATTTCTTGTACGCAGTTTTTAATCATTAGGAGGCTGATGATTTCACATCCACTCAGTTCACTTTACTTCACCTCACCATAATGTCCCTTCAAGGAGAACTTTCCATGCAGCAGCCATTTAAAATCCAAACAAACATGCAGAACATAATTACAAATGAATAATTAAAATTGAGAAAAAAAAGGGAAGCGAACATTAAGGTACATACATCTGAGGTTAGAGGCAGGAGTTAGTTACTTTGTTTAGTCTTTATGTGCAGCCTACATGTTTTACTTCTATCTCCCCTTCTCTGTATTTCTGGCAGACCCTGAGGAGCTCTGTGACAGCGAGAGGCCGGGCCTGTCGACATGCCAGTCGTCTGGACCTCAGTCCCACGATGCACTACACCGGAGGGCACAGGCCGCTGAGGAGAGAGCCTGCCGCTCAGAGGAGGCACTTGCCAGGGCCATGGATGACCTGCACAAACTCAAGTCAGTGACACTTCTCTGCCTTTTTAAGAGTTCTCGTTTTTTTATTGTTCTCTCTCACAGTGTACTTGCCTTAAATACAATACAGACACTTAAACCCAGTGTATGTTCACTGCAGCTGTGCTTCAGTCATTTAGCACTCCAGCGGGTTCCTGCACTTCTGCACTACCCGCCTGAGGCCAGCAGGGGGACACAGTGAACCCAGTATTGTAGAAACATCAACTAGACTACCTTGTGGAAGAAGTTTGGAGGAAGGGGAAAGATAAAAAAGGGAAGGGAAAATTCCACTGCAGCATGGAGGTTAAAGTGAGGAGGGGAGGTAGGAAGGGGGGCAATAAGGGAAAATTACAGAAAGAGGGGGGGTGGGGGGTTTGAGGTGAGGAGGGGTGGAAGAGAGTTAGAAAGATGAATGCCTCCCATCTCCTCCATTTACTGCTACGTCCTGCATGAAGGTTGTGTGTGCTTTCTGCTTTTTTTGGGCCGCTTCTTTTGTCCCATGCCCTGATATGAGAAGTGAAACGGAGCTCTGCCCGTTCTTCTTCTCTCAGGCTTCTGGCTCAGGGTTTGGTACTGAACGCAGAAACCGGCAAATCTGGAAACCTGGGCACCGTGGCCGAGCTCCGAGAGGACGAGGACGAGGCTTACTTCAGCTCCTACGGCCATTATGGCATCCATGAGGAGATGCTGAAGGTCTGAGTTGTACAAGTACACACACACACACACACACACACACACACACACACACACACACACACACACACACACACACACTGACCAGGCCTGCAGGTCTCATTATAGTCTTGTGAGTCAAACCCCCCCAGGCTGAGGAGTCTCTGCAGAGGAAAAGTGGGTTCATCAGCGTACGTCTTGGCTGAAAGATTTCGATGTAGCACGTAAATGAAAATGATCGTCTTTATGCACACATTGATAGTGAGGACAAGACATTTTCTCAAAAGTGACAAATCAGCAATAAGCGCTGAGCTCTCATGTGAGACACCAGCCTGCACGGTGGATGCTCGAAACGTGGAAATTAATTTTTACACCGCTCAAGCGCCGAAAGCAGAAAGTGTCAGCAGGCTGAGGGGTGTGTATGTATGAGGGTGGGGGTCAGCTCTGTCTCCTCCTTTCCTGTTCTACTTACCGCAGTGCTTAGACATTTTCCTGTTGGCTGTCCTGATTGGTGCTAAGCGCTGTTAAGTTTTGCGTCATGTGAGTGCGTCAGGCTGTAAACTCCATCAGAGCCTCAGGAGGGGCCGAGAACACGTGACTGGGGGGCTTTGCGGTAGAATGTGGTCAACTCTTTTACAGGTCGACGTCAAGTACATCACCTATGACGCACTGTGTGCGTGTGTGTGCGTGTAAGTGTCTGTCTGAGAGACAAAAGACTATGAAAGAGGATGTCACGTTTTTAAGTTTCCTCGTTAAATGTCTAGCTTTAGATTATATAGATATTTTAATGGGCAGGTTCACTTTGTTTTTTTCTTTGTTTTTTTTTAACATGTCTCTGTAAAACAAGACCCACATCACAGAATAGTCGAGAAAGAGTTATTGGTTGCAACCTTTTTCAATCCTAATGTAAGCAATGGGAAACAAAATCTTCACTTCTGTTATTTGCAAAAAATTAGCTCATGTTGATGTGCGGCATCAGCATTCTGAGCTGGCCGAATTAAGTGGCATCTTCTCAGGATATGGTCTTTAAGTATGAAGCTCCCTGATTGTGTCGTTGTCTCAGCCACAGCTCAGCAAGGAAACTCTGTCAGCAAAACACAAATAATTAATTAATTAAGAATTGATTAATTAATTAGAGCGCCCAGTACCTTTTTTATGTGCATATTGGTATGTAATGTAATACTCTATTAAGATACATTTGAAAACATTTTTCCACCCGTTTTACAAAGTAAAATTAAATCAGCAATTTACACCTGCAAAATAGCCATTAGATGTTTCCCGTTATTCATTCCTAAGTCTGAATTTTGTTTGACATTTTTTTACAACCGGGATTAGATTATTAGATTGATTAGAGCTATAGGGGAACTACAATGTAAGTATTTTGTAATGACGTTTTGTACCAGCATGGACTTGCCATTGCAACATTTCAGTATAGCATAAATTTGTGTTTCCCTGGTGTTTACAGCTACGTCAGAATTAAATTACACATATCGGAGCTTATTTCACTGTTTTAGCTGAGAGCAATACACACTGAATGACTCTTTGGGCATCATATTCAAATGAAAGCTTTCCTTATTGTAAATTTCTTCGAAGGAAAACAACTACTGAATAGAACCTACTTAACCTACCTTGGATTAATGCTTGTTACGGCTGTGTCAAAAGATTCTGTCAGTCTGACTCCAGAGAGGAAGTGATGTAATAATGTGGTCAGATTTGATTGGCAGGTTAATCAGCGAGTCCTGACCTGACCTCCACTTGTGTAATATCCCGCTTGTACTTGTCCCAGAGATTTGCTCTGAAATTTCCTCTGCAGTCTGTTTTGATCTGCTGTTATCTGCATGCTCTTGAGATTGTTGATTTGTTGTGCTGAATACAAATTCATAACATAAGAATCCTAATACAAGAAGTAGAAGAACACTTGAAGGTTAGATTTATAAACTTCCCTTAAACCTTTGAAATCCCGAAGTGAGTTTCAACATTTGCTGTACACATAAACATGTTCAATTATTTTCTCTCTTTTTGGCTCTTTTGCTCAATAAAAGTCGGCGTCATTGTGTGTTAATGTTTGAATATTCTCTCCGCAGGATAAAGTGCGCACCGAGAGTTACCGTGACTTCATGTATCGCAACCCTGAAGTGTTCAGAGACAAGGTGAGCCAGATGAGCAAATGCAAACAGATATGTGTGTATTTAATGTGTGTATACAGTATGTGCAGGGTAGCTGATTTAATGTACAGCTGGGCCTATTAACAAAAAATAGGTGGTGTGCATTTTTCAGGACAGACATTAATAAGATGATGGTGTCTGATTTAAAACACAGTTTGATTTTATTAGCGCCTCGAATGTCGACTGCAGAGTGCTGATAACAGACGCGTGCAATCCACCACCGAACCCATAACAACCTTCCCCCCTCCCAAAAAAAA
>CAEMYA010000013.1:7614744-7625058 GCA_903131615.1 Diplodus sargus
AAAAAAGCCTGCCCCCCCATCCCTCTCTTTCCCATTGCCTTTAGTTGCAGGAAGCAGTGGCCTGTATCATGACCATCCATTATATGGGCGGCTGCTGGTTAGTGCTCGGATGAGGCTGTAGAGAAGGGAGGCAGGGTGTGTTGATGGGAACGTACATTATCCCTGTCAGATGGAAGCATTCGGCAGAGAGGAGAGTGTCACCTTCTACAGCAAGCGTTAGATAGAAAACAAAGCAGAATATTCTTGTTGCAGTCCTCTCGAGATAGGGGGGGGGGGAGTACAGAACGATGGAGAAAGGAGTGAGGAGTTGCTTGTTGTGTCGAGTCAGCAGTGTGTTGGCGACCCTCTGTGAACCCCATAAAGGCAGCGGGATGCAGGCAGAGAAGTTGCCTTAAATATAGACACATAAACCCAGTGTTACGTATAGATGTGTGTGTATAGTCGCTGCAGATGTGCTTCAGCCATTTAACACCAGTCGGGGGGCGAAAGATGAACAAATTAGCTGGAACCTATAGGAACCTGAAATAGAGGTGATTTAAAAACTTGTCCGACAGCAACGATGGCTGGATTTAAAAGTTGCTCGGGGAACCAGAGGAAGAGAAGGAGATACCCAGAGTTCATCATGTCGAACACACAATTAATATACATGATCTGACCTCCAGATGTCAGCGCAGTTGTGGAAGACAAATCGGGTAAACAGCTCATCGTAGTTGATATTCATACAGAATTTAAGGATCCAACAATGAAAGAAAAAAAATGAGAAAAGATTACAGCTCTTATGCAGCTCATCAGAGTAGCTGTAGTGGATTCATAAAGCATAAACAGTGAACTGTATAACCTTGTTATTTCTACAGAGCAGTGCTGTGGCTCCTCCTAGAGATAAATAACCTGCCAAGAAGTGGAAGACCTACAACCAGATCAACGCAACAATCTTATATTCTATCATTTTTAGGGCTACATCATTTTGATGAAGCTAAAACGAATGAAAAATAAAATTGTAATGTAGCACTGTAGTGCTGCAGAGAAGCCTTGGTCTACAAATGTTGTTCCCCCGATGTAAAAACATGTTTATCTGATTCAGACCCATGACATGAGTCACAGCCACGTGAATTTGATAGTTGTCTTAGTGAAAATATAAATTGTGATGCAGAAATGGTAATTTCCACTAACCATGAATCATTGAATGGCAACGTACCCTCCATCCAACTGTGAAAAACAACTGTGGACAATGTGCGAAGATTCCGACCAGCAACCTTGTTCACACTGCAACATCTACAGCTTTAGAACAGTTTTATTTTATCCTGATGGAGCCCCCTCACCCTCTCCTCGTCTTGTCTTGTCTTGCAGGTGGTGCTCGATGTTGGTTGTGGAACTGGCATACTGTCCATGTTTGCCGCCAGATCTGGGGCCAAGAAGGTCATAGCAGTCGACCAATCAGAAATCATCTATCAGGCCATGGACATAGTCAGGTGAGACACACATTTATGATTTAAATGTATGGTACTCATAGCAGTGAAACACTCAGAGGATCAGCTGCCTTTCGATAGAGCTAGCTCACGTCTGTCATGTGATCCTCATCAAAGCATTCCGTCAACAGCCGAGAGTGCAGAAGGGTCATCTTACCTTAACGTGCAGCCGAGAATTGTGTGAGTAGAGGTCTGTGTGACCTCCAGCCACCTTTTTATGTGTTGCAGCTGGTTGACTTCAATAGAGCTGCTCTCAGTCGCATGGCCATAATGCACATAATTTACACCTTCGCTCTGACTCAATCACATCTCGCCTCTCCTCCCCTGCAGTGGCTTCCGTCCGAGGCCCGCCGTCTCAGACACACAAACACACACATGTAGATGACCCCCTGATGATATGTTTTAATACAGCCCTCAGTCCAATTTCAGGTGCTGTTTGTTTCCAGATTTCCACCCGCTTGTTCTCCTCAGTGGAGCCATTTACCTCCGCCAGAGCCTCCGCTGTCCCTTTGTCTACCTGCAGCCACTTCCCTCCATCACGCCCTTGCCTCTGAAATGCATTTTTGAGTTAGGGGCCATTATGACTGCCATTATTACCGTTATGTAAGAGAGTGTCGTATAAGCAAAACAACGGGGTTTGCTGAAGGAAAAGGACGTTTTAATTTTACAGCCCACTGACTCGCTGTTGGAGTGTGTGTGTTGCCATGCACGCTGTGTCGCAGGTTCGCCAGCGGTGAAGATTCAGCTAAAGAAAGATGTGTAACCCCCTCCTACACACTCGCACATGTATGCACACAAACACACACAGCCCGTGGGTCCGTTTAAGTCTACTGCTTTCTCGGCTTGTGGTTCACAAGCTTTTATTTCTGCATGTGGGTGCGCTTGCTGCTGGCCTTTGTGTGTCCATCACTTCCTCTTGATGTTAATATCAGGTTTGTAATTAAAGTGGCTCCTGTTGGTTAGGCAGGAGCATCCATCTCCTGTCTCGACTCCGTCGCCGAAGTTTAAATGAAAAAGCTAGATGTGACTTCCCTCCTTCACAGTCACTTCCTTAATGGATAGTGTCTAAATACGTTTTTTAAATGGCTTGAGTTGATGGATTATCCAATAGAATGCTTTGAATTGTGACAACAAAGTGGAAAAACACTAGGTAATATTTTAGGTAGACCAGTTCAAGTTTTAATGGTGATGTGGGCTCAACAGTTTGTTGATGACTGTCAGCCAGTACTTGTAACTGGTTAAAGAATGCTGATCAGCATTTTACCAGTTAGTAAAGCACATTATGAATGCATAGGGACACTGGCACACTGACATTGACGTTCAAAATGGACTAGTTCCTATTATTGGGAGCAGTAACAAAGTGATAATGGGACTCCAACAATATTATTGCTGTTACTCTGGCAAGTAATGCATTACCACTGGACCTCATTGCCTTGGGGGAACAGTTGTCATATACAACATGAGAATATATTGCATGGAACATCTTAAATATCTCTGGAAAGCTGCATTTTAGAGACTTACCTTTTATGTCTGGAAGGAAACTGCACCTGTGAGAGCTCCTGTTCGATCGCAAACCTTTGAGAAGCTTTTGATTCAGCCTTGAACTGCACAGTCTTTTTGGAAAATAAATCCGGTGTGATACATTTTTCACATTCATTTATTGCAAACAGATATGTTCAGTTTGCTGTTAGGATAGGGGTTAGATTGGGCATTGTCCCACGTAATTTCTCAGGAAGTAATGCATGGATCTTGCAGTTAGGTGGCTGGTATCTTGGCTATAGGGCCTTGGCAGAGGTATGCACTCTCCAGAGTGCCATTCTTGTTGAATTTTTATCTTTATTCTTTATTGCTTTGTCATTCTTTATGTGAATGTCCTAAACGAAACACCAACAACAAAACAAACAAATATAATTGTATCGAAAAGTTTGTAACCTCAGTAAAAACACAAACATCTACATTTTGAGAAAAAAATTATTTGTATGAGTAAATACAACAAACTACTGTATTTATTTGCAAACACAGGTTTCCTATGATGAAATGTACAATGTCTTTGCCCTCTTTCTCACAGACACACAGGCCGCGCACACACACACACACACACACACACACACACACACACACACACACACACACACACACACACACACACACACAAAGCCACACAGATACTGACTCTCTCCCCAGAGTCCTGACATTGTCCTCTAAATTACCCCAATAATGAGATTACAGTGTTTCCCTCTTGTGAAAGGTGGCAGTGGCGGGGGGGATGTGGGTGAGGGGTGTGTGTGTGTGTGTCGGGTGGGGGGGGCTGTTGGATTCTGGGAGGAGGTGATAGCAGCGGTAGCAGAGCAGCAGAGAGGGGAGAGACAGTTCAAGATAAGGATCGCTGCCACAGAAATGCACTCTGGGCCGCTGTGAGTAATTGTTCTGTCCTCAGTAACATTAGCTGTCATGATAATGGAATATTCACAGAGATTGATACCCAGACTGGCCGGTCTGAAAGGAAGGATCATTTAAACAGCAGCACTGATCTTACAGTCCCTACCTGAGCATGACACCTTTACAGGCCCACAGTTATCCCACCTTCCACAGTCAATACACGACTAAGGAAAGGATGGAAATATACTGTACTTGGAAAACAATATGGTGACTTATAGATATTGACAAGTTTGAAAAAAATGCCCAAAATGATGTTGACTCGGACTCGGTTGACTCTTTTAACTATAGAAATAGTATTAGAGTAAATAAAGGATTCATATGACTGCCTGTGATGTAAAAGTGTCGCACTAGTGAGGGACTTACTGACACACCTCATATTTAACTTGCAGTTTGCAGCTTCTTTCAGTCATAAAACACATATTAAACCACCAAAAGCTACCTGTCCAGCACCAAACAGGAGACTGACAAAGTTTGTGACCAGCTGGTCAGCATACTAAATTATTTTAGAAGGAGAGGAAGAAGATGGAGGAGACAAACTTCCCTTTCACAGAAGTTTTCTTTTTCTCTCTGTAGTATTGTAGTATTTTATGCTAAAAGGCTTGAAATGCACACATCCTCAAACAGGACCTATACATATGGATGAAGAAATTTAAAGATGTCAGTGCCCAAGTTAAGGGTTCACTTCCTTGCTAAAGAGAGCCGTGGCAGCACCCAGGATTACACTGGAAAACTCCCCAGCAACCAGCCCACACTCAATACTGAGCCGCTCAACATGGACTTGCAATGGCCACCCTTTGGCTCATCACATGTCCCCACAGACTGAGCTACTGCTTTCCCAAGTTAAGCAGTTAGGCAACTTATTAACCAACATTTTCACTCATATCTCCCTTTTAGACTTAAAATGAAAGGGAAAGTTTAATATCAGCCTTTTTGAGCAGACTGTACACGATTCCAAATCTACAAAGGCCTTTCTTGAGTCATTGGTGTATTGGGCACTGCGTGATGTAAATTTGACTTGAGTTGTTTGTCGAAGTCGCCTGACTCTTGAATGTTACGCACAGGTCCAACCAGCTGGAAGACAAGATCACTCTGATCAAAGGCCGCATAGAAGACATCAACCTCCCTGTGGAGAAGGTGGACATCATCATCTCAGAATGGATGGTCAGTACATATTTATACACATAATAGATACTGTGGTGGTTTGATTGTGGGAATGCAGGAGTGCCAGTCAGATCGAAGCCTTCTCCTCCTGAAGCTTAGTTAAATGATTCAGTGAAAACAGTCATTCAGCTTAAACATTATATTAATTCATATTATTGGCTGAGGATGTGAATCAGCAAATGCGAGACCTCACTTTTCCCAAAAAATGCTCCTGTGTGATTTTCCATGAATTCAAACAAAATCCAGAAAAACATAGAGGTAACAGCTCTCTGTAGAATTCAGTTTAGTAAATGGAGAGTAAATCAGTTCAGTCAGAAGAGCCATAGAAGATGATTGAATCCATCAATCTGCAGTGCATGCACATGAGGGGTCAACCAACTCCATGTATGTCTTTTGCTTTTGTGACACTGATGCCTGATTAAACACATTTCAGGCATGACTGGTGAGCTCAGGTCAGCCTTGAACTAACTCCCTGTTGTTAATCACATTATGGCATTTTATGACATTGTTGGAGTATTAACTCAGGACTAGAACAGCACAGATGGATGAATGAATATGGCTGGTTTAGAAGAGGAGGTATGTATAAATAATGTATTTATTGAAGATGGTGTTTTATCTTGAAATGGCCTTTGAATAGATGCAGTAGTGCAAATGTAACTTTTATTAATGCTGTGGTAAGTCAGAGTGACAACTTCAAACAAGTCATTTCTCAGATTCAGTTTCAGAAGGTCTCTACAAATAACACTTAATGAAGCTTGATAAGAAATATCCTGCACTGTCATAGCACTGTTATATATACTTTTTACTACACTGAGGATCCTCAATATACTGATGGAGCCAACAAACTGAGGTAGGGACTGTACTGCTGTACTGGAGCCTTCATACTTTGAGAGGTGTCTTCTGGAAATTGGTATACAAGCTTGTTGATGAAAGCCAGACTAGGCCTGTTTTTAATCAGTCTTTCCTTGCCATCAGTGATATTTTTACCCTGTACAGTTATTGGAAACTGCTGGTTTTATTAGTCTTGAAATGTCATTAAAATCAAAAGTTTGCTCGTATGCGAACTGTCTAAACATTTCAAAAGCTTGTCTTCCGTCTTACTTTAGAACTCTTCAAACATGTACAGTAGAAGCCAAAACAACAACCTCAACCAACCAATGACCATGCAGAATCGAAGGTGCCAGTAGCGGTGGCGCATGTTTTAAACATGGCTGAAACGTGGCTAAACTCGACCATGAGCTCCTCTGAATACATAACCAAGAAGAGCAGTCTTCCGTCCCCTTGATGCCCATTTATCAGGGAGATTCTCTGTGGCGATACAGGCAGGACGGCCAAAGTTGAACGCACCGCTGAAGTCATCCCTAATTCATGAGCATCCCGTATCTGTCCCCCCTCCACCTCCCCCATCCATCGTGAAACCCCAGGGTCACAAGCAGGGGTCGCCAGCCAGAGCCTTCCCATCCTCTCACCGGGGAAATTGAAATTCGGCGGTTGACGTGTCGGCGGAGCAGTGAAGGATAGGGGGCGTAATCTCTGATGACACCAGCTCTGAGAGTGCTAATAAATCTAAGAATTCTCCAGTCACTTCCCATCACGGCAGCGATGGCAGACATTTCTCAGAGTGGCCAGAACCTCAAAAGCTGCTCTCCAATCTGCCGGTATAAAATGGAAAAATGACAGTTGTCACTGGAGGAGACTTTTTGCTCCGTGTAAATGGCGTTAGACTATATTAAACTTTAATGACTTTGTCTTATAGCCAGGTAGTATCTTACCTGAGAGAGATTCTTGAGCCGACATCGCTCTAGCATGTAATTTTTTTTTTGCATGAGTATTTCATTTTAATCATGGGCGCTAAGTTTTTAAAGGTTGTTCAAAGTCAGGTATTTTACCCTCTATTTAACCCCTCCCTGAATTTTCCACATCAATTAATTATTCATTTAAAAAATCAATCCCCTTAACCTCTTATAAAATGTCAGTTTCTTTCTAAATTTCCCATTTTGGGTTGCAAGATAGATCCCCTGGGTTAGTGTTAACCACTGACTCTCTAAAATAACCCTTTAAATAATGATAATAAAAAATAAGTCCCTCACCTAATTTCAAATGTGTCACAAAAATATAATTCAACCTTGTTGGTGCTTAGAGGAGCAATTGTTAAATAACCATCTTCACCAAACCTATTCATTTTTCACGAAAAGCCATTTAATGTATTTAGATTCTGTAATTACTTTGCCATATGGTATAAATCATTGTCCATGGTGGAGTCCGCCATTTCCAAGCTGGGTTCACAACATTACTGTTTGGAAGTGTATCTTATTGATGACAGCCTCATTGCAAGAGCTTGTGTAGTTGTGTCAGATATGTGTTAAATTACTGCTGATGCAAACCAGCCATTTCCTACTGCTGTTAGTTTACATTAATAACACTAAATTGTCTTTTAATCGGAAGCAGTTACACGGAATGCCATCCATTTGTCACTGAGGTTTGCCGTTCATCTAAGATGTGTCCATAAGGCAGTGGTCATTTTCAGTATCTTATTTATTATTTGATTCAGCAACCAGAGTCATCTCCTCTAATCTGCACTCTAATTTAGGATTTCTTAAAGTCTCCTGTCTTTTTTTTGTCTTGCTGCACTCACCCTAGTCAGAAACAAAGTTTTTCTACTTGGGGTGACAGAGGGCCATCCCTTGATGTCCTCCATTGTTACTGTGTTTGTGTTGCCTTGAAGAAGATGTCTCAGCAGCTTCAATCATTGCTACGACAATACAGCTAAGAATGAATCCGACGCTGAGTGGGTACTTTCCTAAATCAGAAACAAAATAAAGTAGAGGTTAAGTGATCGAGTAGAGCTGAGCATTTGATCTTTCTCGTCTCATTCTGTTTTTCCAGTTTCACTGTGCATTTAGCCCAAACATGCATCTTTGTGACTTTGATCATGGTTGAATTTCTTGGCTTGCCATGACTTCAATGCATGCCTCACCAAAGCCTGCCCAAATTGCATACACACATTACACACACACTAATGCAGATTAGAGGTTTGCTAAGGCCTTCAACAAAGAAGCCAAATTGGGTCAAAGCAGTGACAGAGATGTGCAGGAGGGAATTCTGTAACTAAGAATAGATTAGCATCAAGCATGTGCTCTGAAGAGAAACTGCATGTTTTGTACACCTTTTTGTGGTTTGTAGGAATATCAGATGATGAATATGAAATAAAAGGAAAGGGATGAAGGAAAAAACTGACTTTGAAGAACTAAAGTACCTTTCACACAGCTACCTCGGTTGGTCTAGGTAGAAATAATGATAATAGTCGAGCGACTCTGTACACTAAAGAGTGTAATTAATCTGAAATTTGCAGCGTTAATAGGCCAACGTATCCATGGTGTGTGTATCAAGAGAGAGAGAGCATTGGGCTCACTGTGGCAAAGAAAAGCATCACTCGTCAAAAAAGCTAAACAAGAACTACATTCATCTATCATCACGTGTGCTGTGATTGAAAATGTTGTTCTCTGGCTTGGAAAGTAGTCTTAATTGAGTTGAAGGCAGGCAGTAACTAATGTTGAGGACTTTGTACAGGTGTTAATTTTAGAGAGACTGTATAACTGATGCCTTTGTTGGACTGCAGGACTTCGGAAGTCACCAAATCATTGTGCTGTTCACACAACACAATTTTCTCTCTTGAGTCTTGTGGAGACTCACACACAAGATGTGACACAGGAATGATGTGGTACAAGCAGTCCATGTTGATTGTGCGTTGATATGGAATGAAAACATATATTTTCTGATCCTAGAAGTCCTTATTTTCCTTAAGTCCCTTTTTTTTTTACTTTGCTAGCTGAAAGAGTGTGTAAACATGATAGTTAGGGTGCTGACTAACTCTTATACAGAACATAATTCATCTAAATTTAACAGCCACCGTTACAGATTCTCACACAGCAGTAGAAGTTTTATATTAGTATCTTGTTAAGTATTGGAATCTGTATTACTCACATTCTTTATTGATGGGCTATAATTAACCATCAGTTGTTTATTTGTATGTCAAATGTCATCATAAGAAATTATAAGGGATTACTTTACCCATGTACCAGCAAATTGTAGCTTTATAGAGATAACCTTGCAAGGTTTATCTTGAAATAATAAGTTACTTGATTGTTAAGGCCGTTATGGAAGAGAAACAAAGGATTATATCACTGAAGTCCAGCTGTCAGAGTTGTTAGAGCGAGCAGATGGACAGTGGTTACAGGACTAATAGACAGAGATGGGTGATGAATGTGGTGTATCTATGGTGTTGGTGATGGTGGTGGAGAAGGGGGCAAATGAGAGTCTGTCTACTCTGGCAGTGTTTGAGAGACTGCCTTTAGCAGCACTGCTGTCATTTCATAACTCACGACATTGATCGGTCCTCTTTCTCAGCACACAGAAAAACAAACAGTCCAGAGCAGATAAGAGACTGGGGGGCTGGCGGAGAGGAGGAGAGCTCTGTTCCCCAAAGGCTAAATAAAGATTGTCACTCCAAGATCAATCACAGGTGATGGGCCTGCTAGCTTGATAGTGTTGAATGACACAGACGCACAAATGTGGACATGAGAGAAGACTGTTAGAGGAGAGTTGGCGTTAACAAACTTTTGTTACATAATGTTAGATTCAGCCTGTCAGTGTGTTTTAAAGTATTCACACTGGCTCAGTTCTGATGGCCATGACAGCGGGTTCATGCGTGTCAACTCCTGCATACATACATCATTTTCGTATTTTAAAACTTTTCCATTCAGCTCTACAGGAAAAACTGCCTTTTATCAAATTCACTCCTGGGATCGACACACTCCTGCAATAGTGCACAGACTTCCTCTTATGTCTATAGAGAACATCCACTGCATGGTGTCCAATGATATGACACTACATGAGGCATCTGGTTTCTGTTGCACCTAAAAGTATCCGATGCTGAATCCCAGTCCCTCTGACTATCCTTTTTCTGTTTTTTATAAGTTCAACAATCGCCGACGGAGGAATCAGGAAAGAGAAAACCCACACAGAGAACTTGCTCTATACCAAATGTCTCAGGTTACCTGACAACAAAAATCTAAGCCAGTCTTGACCACATATAAAAGCTCTGACTTTTCTGTTGAAAATGTGTGTCAAGTGAAAGCTAGGAGGCACTCCTGCATTCATGTACATAAAAAGTAAAAAGATCTGCTCCTAGGGGTGGGCAAAAATATCGATATGGCAATATATTGCAATACTTTGCCGCCCAATACAA
>CAEMYA010000013.1:7625087-7658664 GCA_903131615.1 Diplodus sargus
CGAGCTGGACAAAGAGAATATTACTGCCCGGAAATTTCACGGGAATTAATAAAATGGAGAGGCTGTTTTGAATGAAATAGTTTTGACTCAATATGTCCTCTGATCAATATCACCTGATGTACATATACAGGTACTTGTGTTTTCATCTTTATTTATATCGCGATATCGTAATACGTATCGTATCGTGAGGTTCTTGCCAATACCCACCCCTATCTGCTCCAGATGTGAAATTGTATTAAAATTTTTTTAAATACAATATTATACATTATACATCGTACATTCATACGATAATTATACAATATTTATACAAAATAACACAAACGGATGTTTGAATAACCAAGATCGTTGAAACTAAGAATTGACTTTTCCTTCAAGAAATATGTAGTCTTTTACTGTGGATGCTGAACCTGTATCATATATCGTCTTGTGGATTACAGTTTGTGTACAGAGGCAAAGGCCAGTGTGCCTGAATAGTGAGCTTATTCAGGTATGTGCTAACTCACCTTGGAGAAACTCTCCCAGAATGTCAAATCAGTGTTCAGCACCAGTGAGTGTTCAGTGTGTTTCATTAAAATGTGAAAGGAACCCTGAACAAGAAAAGTGTCAAAGAGCCCTGTGTAACTTCTCTGCCGTGGAGGAGTTCTTTGTGCCCACAACTCTGCTAGTTTACCTTGAGGTGAACATAGTTTGACCACAGAACAAGTATCTCTGGCACATGCAGGTACACACAAGCGCACAAAGTCCGAATCCTTGTGTGTGGTAGAGTTGTGAAGTCAAATTAATGGCAGCTCTTCCTCTTTAGCCTCATTATCAGTGCTGGGAGCCTCACATGCCCAGGAAGAGGCCGGTAGTCATCAGTCATCCTGTCCTTCAGTCTGACTGACTGTCAATCACACACATGCACACCCACACTCACGCGTGCACGCTCACAAACACAAACGCACACCCACAGATAGGCAAAGACTCAAAGGCAAGTACACGTTCACAAACAGACACACACACTGACTGTGCCACAGGTGTGTCTATTTTCTAATGAGGATTTATTGGCTGTATTTACTTCCACAAGACCTTCAGGAAGTAGTTTACAGCCAGCTGCCTGTGTAACAAAAAGTCTAATCCTACAAACCCATCCCATTATAGTATATACCCAGTCTGGCTCTGTGGTGTAGACTGGGTAATATAATATGAACAGCACAAGGATGATCAATTTGACTTTCACCCAAAATGCCCTTTTTTCTTCTTTTTATGCAGCATAGTTTAAACAAATTCTCACTCTGATTTCACGTGCAGACACACCTAAAAGTTATTGTTCCCTGCTGCAAGAACATACCAGCATACATACATACCATCTTCTGATTAGGTGAAATGTAGACAGAAGAAAATGCTAATGAGCTGCTGATCATACATCTTTAGTAAATGAAAATTCAAGGCATTTTTAAAGCAAAAAGTCCTTGTTTTGTATTTCTTACTGCACAGACTCAGTATTGAGTGATTTTCAACTACAAATGCCTGTCCGTTTATTTCCCTCTTTGTGCCCATTGAAAGCATAGGCACATGACTATATAGGCAGCCATTTACTATGAGCAGGGGGGTATATAAAGACCCACAATGCAATTCAATAAAACAACACACTCTGTGTCGATCTAAAATGCAATGTTGCATTTCTGACATATTGACAAAACATCCATAGCAAAGGAGTCTAGCAGTCTTTTTGATTACTGCTACATGCAGAACACGGACCGGACTACCTGATGTATCCCTCAAACAGACATCCTCATAAACCCACAACCATAATCCTGCATCACTCAGATGACATTGTTTTTGTGGAGAGAAATGGCCGCCTTGTTCCTTCAAAATGATGTATGTAATAACGGCCTGTAAATGGTTGGACAAGTACACCGTCCAGTACAAGAATATTAGATTTTTTTTATAGTGTATGTGTGAAATCACAGCTATAACTTTTTATTTCTCAAAGGCAAAGTCACACAAAGGCAAACATTGTTTTACTTTTATGTTGCTGACTTAGATTTTGCCCTTAAGAGCAAATGAGTTTCCCTGTAAAGGTGCCCTTCCCAAAATCCAACAAGTACATTTGTACCTTGGGACGTGATGTGTGCTTGTATTGAATATCAGATTATGTGATCATGACATCTACTGCAGACGTGATGGAGCTTAACTCCTGATTACAGCTACCAACAGCGTGCAAAAACATTTATTTATGTTCATTTATTCCAGATGTATTTCGGTCAAGACTTGAACAGATAATCAAAGATCTTTGAAGAGCTGCTAATCTTAAGTAGGGTTAACCAGATAACCAGCCTTCTCTGGTGGAACGTTTCTAGTCTGTTTGTACTTAACAGTGATTCCACAGTGTTACTGAAAAAACCAATGCATCATTGCAGCAGATAGACAAGTTCAGTGTTGTTAAGTAACTTTTACAAGGAGTCTTGTTTGGAAAGTTGTAATGTTCTGTAATGTTCTACTTGCTGTTCAGATGGAATGTGAAGTGAATTTTGGATGAAGCCTGAGTGCTCTCACTGTTAAGCCAATGCAATGGCGGGGGTAGAAATGGGTAGACACAAAACTCTAATAGGGCAAACTGAGACAAAGAGCATGAGCTCAATAGATCACAACAAATGTGTAATGGAGCAAGACTCAAGACTTAAAAGTACAAAGACTGTTGAAGAAACTTGGAAAGAACTGGAGTTCCTGGCGAGTCGCGCAGCCCTAGAAACACACACAGACATTCAAAGACATTGTCCGCACACAAGAACAGAACATTAATTGCTTGCTTCTTTACAACTAACGTCTGTATACTGTAATGTGTATGTTCTGTACAATTAAAGAAGGAAAAACCATCCAGAGATCAAGTTTGTGGTAAAAGTTAACTTGGCATACACTCCTTTCAAGACAAGATATCATTCTGTAGATACGAATTTGGTGATATATCATTGGATAAAAGATAAAGATTGTGGATACATGTACATCGTTAAAACCACATTTTGCTTTAAAGTCCAATGAGTAGGATTAACTGGCATCTTGCAATAAGGTGGTTGAATTTCATCCTCTTTGGAACCAGCATTTGGTTTGTCCATTCAGGGCTGCTGTAGAAACATGGTGGTGCAACACAGCGGATTCTTCTTTAGAAGAAGAAAAACACAGCAATTCTTAGTTCCAGGTGATATAAACTAATGAAAACATGATTGTGTTTTGATTGTTATTCATGATTTTATACACTGTATTTAATTTCTGCTGTTGATCCCTGTAAAGCCTACGCTCGTATTTGCCATGCGAATCTTCTGATAACACATGATTTCAGAAGAACCGCTGCATCTTATAACCTTGTAGCTGTACTGCAAATTACTTTGCTGTTAGACGGTCTTTCACCTTTATCTCTCATTTGCATGCCTTTAAATGGAAATTACGCTGATACTGGGACCTGGACAATGTACAATCACAGAGCGTTAACACACTGAAATCTATTACCAGGATGTGTGTGATATGTTTATGTTAATTTGGTGTCATCTGATCATGGACTACTATAGAAGGGGCTTGTAGATGTAGGGGTGCTGCCTTCAGAATTCAGTGGAGCGTGGAAGTACCCTCACACACATCCACGCATGCACGACATCTCCTTTATTTTGCCCCGGCCCCTCTGGGACTGGAAGTGATGATGATCCGCAGTAATTGAGGAAGACGTACGTTGAATGCGGAAGCAGAGAGGAGGTACTGGAGGGCGGAGGAAAGTGTAAACTGCTGATGCAGATTTTGTACCAAAACGCCTCTTGGTACCTACAGTGTAATTGACAGCCACTCAATCTCCCAAGAGATGATGGACACACAAATCTGTGAAGTATAAAGTATGAAGTATAGTACACCAGGCCTTTTCTTCCCACTCCGCCTCCAGCAGCTAAACACAGGACAACATTACAGGAGTGATTGTAAAGTAATCTGCAGAGTTTATAAGAAATGCTCAAGTTTAATTGCCTTTATGTGAAGTTAAGAGCAGTGACAACTCAATGAAAAGGCTAGAATTCTTGACACAAGTAACACAGCTGTAAAAATGTATTTGCCATTTTTCTTTTGTGGGTGTGTATTGATGCAAACGTAGATGTGTATGTGAGTGTGTGATAGCCCACTCAGGGGAATGTGTTTTATATGCTAATTTTGTTAATGTGTATAAGCTGCTCCAGCCCATTCTCATTAGGTTTTCATTAGTCTCTTTTATGGAAATGCACAGTGACTATACTGCAGAGCGTGCCTGCACCAGCCGGGCTGCCTGACAGTAAACGGAGCTGTTTCCTCACACCAACACCTCGGCCCGTCTGTGTCACTGTGCCCGTAGACAGACGGATCGATTGCTGGAAGAGGTATTAAAAAGTCTGCTGTTGAGATTTAATCTTGTTTTTTTTCTGAACACGATTGAGCAAAGACAAAGTATAGTGTGATAAAAGAAAAAGTTAAGGAGCTGTAGCCTTTTTTTTTCTTGATGCAGTTTTCACCTGTAAATATTCATCGACTAACACCTTTTAAACCAGGTGCATCACACTCGTTTGATTTACCGGTATTGATCAGCCAACATGTCGGCAAGATATTTTTGTGATAGAGAGCATTAAAACCGCGTAAGCCTTAACCCTTAAAGGAATACTTCAGTACTCATTCTTCTTCTATACTGAGAGATCTGAAGATGGATATCAATTTGATCTCTATGTGTTCCATAAAGAGGCACATATGACCTGTTTAATCTGGCCTAGAATTTAAACTGGAAGCCATCTAGTGGCTTTCTTGCCAACAAATCAAAAGGTGTTGTACATGTTGTATGAGTGTAGTGTGAAAATATGTCAAACATTGTAATAGTCGGGTTACTCTTCGACTTAGACTAGCTAGTTAACCATACTCCCACTCTTAGTGCTAAGCTTGGCTAAACATGTGACAATCTCTGTTTTGGACACAACCTTAATAACCTCCCATCTGACTCTCAGTAGCAATTAAGCTGAATTTCCAAAATGTCTGAGCATTCCTTTTATGACTTGAAGCCAAATTAAATCAGGACAGAGAACATCACAAAGAGGCTGTTTGGTTGGTTGGTTGGCTGGTCAGGTACCCACACTGGCAATGCGGAACAGGGAAAGCTACCAACTGGTGATGGCTTATATTGCCAAAAGGACCAAGCGATGCAAATCACTCGAAGAGCGAAAAGAGGCAAAGAGGGAGTCGTGCAAGTGTGGCGACATACGTGGGACAGCATTGCTTACTACAGAATGGACTGGAAGTTAACTGAAACGACGACAGTGCTTATAGCCACTGTAGATAGAATGGATATAGCTTGAAGTGTAATGAGCTTGGGTGTTTACTCTCAGGTTGTGCTTTCGCCTCGTAAGCCTTTTCCAAACTGTCAGATTGGACATATGTTTCATTGCATGTCATCTCTTGTGTATTAAATTGTCCTGTTGGTGGATCCTCTCCAATTTTCTAGTTTGTTTTTAGCATTCAAAGCATTCTATAGACTGAGTCGACGTGGGAGTCCAAAATGTCCAATAGAATCAACTGAAATCACAAACTTCACGAGTTGGACAAAGACTAAACATGAAGGGATTTTTTAATCGTTGGGGTAGTGATTAGATTAAAGGTTAAAGCTGGTGCATTGATCTTCTCCAAATTGAACGGCGTTACACCCCAAAACAGCAGCATCATCCAGTTCGGATTCAACTCTTCTGGATGACACATTGCATAGGATTACCGGCATCATTCAGGAGTGACATTTTCACTGATGAATTGTTAGATGTTTTTTTTTTGATGACTAATATTCGGATGTATAAATAGGGGAGGTGGGTAAATGCCGCTGGCAGGACATGAAGGTAGCAGGGGGGCAGTAATCCTGCATTGTTGATGATAAAAGTAAGGTGCGATTCTGCTTTCAGGCATCTCGCGCTCTCATATCCTCTTCCCTTCAAGTGAAGCAGTGTCCCGTGAAATTGGGATCTAAATTACGAGGCCGGTGTACTCTGTGTGAGGATTTTAAAAACGACCGGCTCTGCCGTTAAGGACATCGGCTGGACCACAGCAGGCAACAGCAGACGATCCGCCGGCCTGACTTTGGTTCGAGACCGGTCCGCTGTCGATAAACAGAAAGAACGTTTCCCTTTATCGCCACGCAGAGGATGAGTCAGTTATATCAGCTTCATCGCTGTCATGATTATCAGCTCAGGCCCATGACAGAGATGGTGACGATTTTGGAGTAGGAGTTATAAATCAGGGCTGCTTCTCCTGTTTGTCTGCTGCTCGCTCTCCTCTCCTCTCTCCAATAAAAGGTTGTCTTTATTTGAATAATAAGGCTCTTATCTCAGTGAATTACTATTCCTCTGGCCACTGCATTCGCTCTGTATCACTCTTTTGCTTTTACTCTATCCTCCTCTCCTCTTTCTCTCCATCATACCCCCACCCCGATCCCTCTTTATCTTCTGTCCTGGCTCTGACCTCTCCTTGTCCTTTTTTCCTCCCACTGGAAAGAAAGTATAGATGTTTGTCTCAGACAAAACTTCACAAACTGAATTTTGTTTCATCTTTTCTTTCTTTTTTAACATCTGCCGATGAGTTTGCAGTGCAAATATCATCAATTGTGTCACTATAGAGCTGCTTATATCTCACACAGACTAATCAGATTCCTGTTCAATGGGGCAGTGTTAGCACCATCCGCATTGCACTTACTTTGGTTTTAACTCCAAATGAAGTGTTTTTTATGATATGGCTAAACCGTCAGCGCGTTTTTATCCTCAGTGATGATCTGCCTGCTCGTGTTTGTTGCCCCATTGGACCTATTTTTTGCAAGTATGTTCCCATAGAACAAATGGTCCAGGCTATGAAAAGAAAATCCACCTTGTAATGATATGTTTTCCCCTGAGCACATCTTCCTCCCTCCATGAAAATTTCCCTTTCTCTCCCTTTTCACTATGTTGAACAGAATAATGATCATTGTTGGCTCATGTGTAAACTGAAGATTAAGAAGATTAACGTGATCATTGTGGGAATAATGTCTGTATGGCTAAAAATATTCATCCTAAAAGCTTCCAAAACAGTTGTTTAGGAATCAGTTAGAATTGCACCAGGAATCAAAATGAAGGCATATCAGACTTAAAAACTTACTACAGTGATCAGATTGACAAATTCATGGATGTAATGGAAATTGATGGAAAGTAAATATACTGAAAACTGAAAGGTTGTGCTTTTGATATTCTTTTCCTTGTGTTCCTGCTTTGATCCTAAAACTCTGATCTGAAATCATCAGTGGGTGTTTTTGTTCCTGTGGGAGCTTGTCAGTGTTGTCAAGACTCTGAAAGGACTGATATGGGTCATCAGTTACAGTAAAAAGCGCATCTACTGTTTTTGCTCCGCCTCCTTGTCCCAGATGGAGATATTCCCTCCCATGTGTTAGGGACCCGCCCAAATGTTGTGCGCACAAATGCCACATTGAAGGGGCCAGCGTTGCGGCTTCGGCTTATACGATTGGTTGTTCTGCTGGTTGGAGGTGTAGCTGGTAGAAAAAGCCATTTGTCAGCAGTGTCTGCCACTCAGGCCGAAGCCAACAAGATGTGGACAAAACTCAATTTCAGCATTAATGGAATAATACCACGGTTAATGTGCCGTCTACTGGAGCAGAACACAAGGTCAACCCAGGGTCAAACCTCTGGATGCTGGGTGACAGGCCACGTGGGCACATCACTCGCTTCACAGTCACGGTTAATTCAGATACCCGTGTGATGTTGAATTAAAAAAATAATTGATTTGTCCAGCGGTTCTGAAATCTCCTTTGCATGCAGTTTTTACCTGCCTACCTGACTTTCAACGGCACACTGCCGCTGTTGTCCTTTGTCCAGTAAACTTACTCCAGAGGAAGTCAGGGTGATAATGTGTACTTCCTCTCTTTCCAGGGTTACTTCTTGCTGTTTGAGTCCATGTTGGATTCCGTTCTGCACGCCAGAGACCTCTACCTGGCTGATAATGGCTCCGGTAGGTCACATCTTCTCCTCGCCCTGAAATTAAGGTTTCACAAAGGATTTCAAAATGTCAGCTCTCAGTAAAATGACATGCCATGTAAAAAAGAAAGATCTTTCCTCACGCATTGTCATGTAATTTCTCCATCATTTGTAAATTAATGTTTCATTTAAGACTGCTGAAACATTTGTTTCTAGGCTGTCCCTGTCTCCCACATACATTTTAAAATCAACCAAAGTGGCATGGGGAAGTGGGGGGAGTGTCAGGGGGCGTTGCTATGCTTCGTTAACACTGTAGTGACACAGTCAGCCATACCGCTCTTCCACCCATTGTGGGATGAACATTTATTGTGTAGCAGCACTCTGAAACCCACGCTTTGTGACTGAGTGAAAGGATCAGTGCAGTAAGTAAATGAAATATCACGTGATGAAAATAATTTAGTAAATAAAATGTATAGCAAAAGTATATATGCTGTACTGTCTATGCCAACACTAAAAAAAGACTTAACTAAGGTTCACCTCAGCATCTCCACGACCTGCTGCTGTTTAATTATCAGCTGATAGAGATTCAATGTCAGATCTGCTGCCTTATTTTAGGAGTTAAATTGCCAAGTGAGGGAAGATTAATTATTAAACATGTTTGCCACTGATGTAATTCTTAACACACAGTGCATATGAATATGTTCACAACTTGAAGGAATATTTTTTGTATTTTAACACTGAGTAACGTGTGCAGTGTGATGCTGAAGTCTGATTTACTCTAGACTTGATCTGTCAGCAGGGAGACCGTGTTCACTTCAGCCCCCTGTGGTTCTTACAAGCACCACGTGGGAATGACTGGATGTGTCAAATTGTACACTATGTCAAGCAGCAAACGCTGTAGCTCCGTATATCTTCTCCAAGTGGATACAATCAAATGTACATATGAAAAAACAGACATTTAAGAGTGACAATTGAAGATTTTACTCTTTGAGTAATGTATTTTATTTTTAAACACTTTAATTTTGAAGAGGAGGGTTCAACCTTGTGATCAAAACAATACTCAGTGTTGGGGAAACAAACTGAGGTGGAGTCAGTGAAAAGCAGTTCACCTCGGCCTGACAAACAGCTGTTCGAAAGACAACATGTCTCTTGTGCGGCTGTCCTGAAGAATGGACAAAGAGGGGAGACTTCACAGAACAGCCAAGTCTCGTGAATTTCCACTGTAAATATCCATAGTTCCTCTGAATAAATTCATTTTTTTTAAATTAATTAATAAACTCCTTCAAACAGCTGACTTCCTAGATCAGTTCACTATTTATTTAATTGATGATCAAATTATGTGAAATGTGACCCAAAGATAAAGTGTAATTGATATTTATAAAATAATTTTAAAGTACGATACGAGAAAATACGAGATCCTATATAGACAATAGTTTGACACATATGCAAAGAACGTATTCTTTAGGGATTTGCGTGTGTGTCAGTCTTTCAGGGTAGCCCCATCTCTGCCATTGACCAGATTTAATGGTTTGTGCCAAATGTGACCCAACTAAGGGAAGGTTCCACCACACTGCCTTTAGTGGCTCCTTGGGACATGTGTGGGAGGTCACACTCTCTCTCTCTCTCTCTCTCTCACACACTCACACACACACACACACACACACACACACACACACACACACACACACACACACACACACACACACACTGATGGACAGCGAGAATGGCTGCACCTATAGAGACAGATCTGTTAGCGAGGGAGATTGGACAGGAGGAGGTGTGACCGGAGAGAGTCAGAATATGACAGGTCAGAGGACACCGTATGGTTGGTCATGAACCTTTAACCGTGACGCTCCCAACATGAGGGGCTGTCAGTGGATCTCCTGTCAGCTACACTGCAGGAAGTAAAATGGAAAAACCAAAACCCAGAAAAAGTCTGTTCCTCTATTCGTTTGATGACCGTTGTTCCAAGATTTAGATTTATTTAGTTTCTGTTTAAATAGACTGTGTAGTCTTCAGTTGTCCTAATATGCATGCTTTTATTTTGATTACCATGTAGCATGTAACAGGGGTGTAGCCTGCTTTGTTTTTCATAACTGCACATATGTGTGTGAACCTTGCCTTACAGGACAAAGTTTCTCCAAATCTCTAAGTATAAATTACATCATCCAAATTTTACAACAACTTTTTTGTCAGGACGGTGTACTTTATTTATTTTCTCATGGTGGCTCACTTCTGATAAACTACAGTCTGACCAGTTTAAAATTCTGGACTTCTAGACTGGACTGTAAGCTGATTGGTTGATGGGATTCCAGGGTTCATGTCATTGGTTGATGCAGCTATCCTCTGCAAAATTCATAATCATGTTAATTTATTAAATTCTGTTTATTTTCCACACCCAAGTTGGCATGCATGGTGCCAGGCACTGAAGAGAGGTTAGTTGTCTGTGTCAGTATGAAGAGTAGAGTCTCCATTATGTTGTTGTTTTGGTTCAGAGGTAAACATGCCCAAGGCAAATCTCTGAAAAAAATGTTTTCTGCTTTTCTGCACAGCCAGACTGCACCTTAATGCAATAAACCAAACAAACATCCGTACCACAGCTTTTTAATTTATTGAATGTTGATCCTAAAACGGTCATTGTGTCACTTTAGATTTGTCAACTTCTATACTCAAGTTTATTTTCAGATTTTGAGTGTGTGTGCCGTGCTGAGTTATTAGTCGGGCCCTGCAGCACTGCTGCTGTATGTGTGTTTAAGCTACATTAGTAGAGAGTTACAGCAGCTCCCTCATTCTCCCCACTACATTAACCTCCCCTTCATCCTTAAATGTGTCCCCGCATGCCTGGCACAGCACAGCGTCCAGGGAAAAGGGATTTGTTTTGTCCCCCTCCCTCACCGTCTTTCCTACTTTTACAGCTGACCAATGGGGGAGATGGAGAGAGCAAGAGAAGAAGGTGGAGGGCGAGGGGGGGCATGACAAACGGGCTGTGAGCAGCGAGTCGAGAAGGACGCAGATGTCAAAGCCATGAATCTGGGGACGCCCATGTTACCCCCCCCTTCTTCCTCTCCGTCTTTCTCCCTCTCCATCCACACCACAGCACCCCCTCCTTCGTCTATTCGTCTCTCTGTCTCCATTTCTTTCTCAGTGCGTCTCTCTGTCAGACTGGCCTGTCCCGATTCTGCCCAATCAGCAGCCCTACCCCCCTCCCCTCACCTGGCCCTCGTAATTACTCACTCGGTTGAGTAATCAGAGTAAAATGAAGTGACAAATCTGCTGTTTGTTGCGTGTGTATGCGTGTGTGTAAATTTGTGTGTGCAAAGTCATTAGGTATAGTGACACTCACAGGGTCACAGGCAGCCTTTAGCTAATAATGAGAGGCCATGAGTTGCCCATCAGTGAGCTGTCACCATCTATTCACACACTTTATGGTTCATGTGTCGAAGGTTATGTGAGACTATCACACATGCCAGGAAAACGGAAAGCTTATATATTCAAAATTATTTAAAAGTTTAAAAATGTCCATAAAAAAGTCTGTAAAATGGATTCAGATTCTTAAAAGTATGAATGTATGAATTAAATTTGTTGAGCCTATGTTTTTACAAAAAAATAAACTTCACCTGTATCACAATCAGTTTCTCTTCCACTGCTAAGCACTTTCTGTAGCTAGACATATTATTCTCATTATCAGGTTCATGGTTTTATTTTGTCATGCTGCTAAGGCCCAAAAACATGCATTGTTTTTCTCATACTGTAAAGGGCAGCAGCATTATATTCTCCCTCTGTCTTAGACACTTGGTTCTGTTACTTCAAGCCCCCCCTACAAAAAAGCTCAGTCTGCCCTGATTGGTCAGCTCACGCATGCCTGAGCCAGCACAGCGAACTGTTTCTCCTGTCGGCTCTGTCAATGCATTTAGCTTCCAGTTAGAGGCACCACTAAAGTGAATATCACCAAAAGAGCCACTTCTAAACCAAAGACTGCACTACTGCACATGTTAGATAAGGAATATGGTCCATATTAGCCTGAGTGTCACTTCCCAGCAAGCCATGGTCTTTGTATGGTGTTAGCAGGCTAACTGCTGGGTGCTAATTAGGAAAGCCACAGTTGCCAAGCAAATGAGATCCTCAGTTTTACCAGTTCTGTTTCACACATACCTATATCTTTATCTTCAGGGCATGTCTATCAAGTACATTTACATACAGCAGCACACACAGGCATTCTGGTGAGGATCCTGGATAGCAATATAAAAACATAGCTAACACTAGCTGAGCTAGCGCTGCAGTAACGTTATAAATTTTAATATGTCCCCTTTATTGCTCGGGCCTAATGTCTTTACCTCACATTGCTACCTCTTTCCTGTAAGTTGCTTTGTATTTTTTTTTACAACTTGATAAAAGCATTGAAATGGACTGTTGTTGCTGCTAAATGCTTATGCTAACTGCTTTATGTTGCCATCTGCTAAAGCCTGAGCTTGCTGCCTGTTGACTTTACATGCAATTGCTGTTACTTACAGCTTGACATCGCTATTAACTATTGCTCTTGCAAACATCTGATATTGAGATATATGTAGGGATAACACTTAACAGTATTGTGGGCTGGCTGTATTCAGCTCCTCCTGCTATAAACATCTTACAGATGTTTTTCCGTCTTACAAACAGATATCGACACTACTACCAGTAGAGTTGTGTAGAGTTGCAGTAAGTTGTATGTTGAAATATGAACTTTTATCTATCTTCATGAGTGTATTCTAAACTCTAGTGTGGGCCCTAGGCCTCTTTGTTGGCTAATGTTACTTCACAGTAGGGATACCAGTGGCTTCAAGCATGTCAGCTCTGGCTTAATCGCCAAGCATATTAACTATACAAAAGGAATCTATTCAGATGTGAAAGCACAATGAAAGGACATTAGGGCTCCTGTTTAATGCTCATTTTGAGACGCAGATAATGTTCATTCAATCAACAGTGTTATGTAACGTGAGGGGTGACCACAATCATTGCCCATCCTCTGTCTTCAAAGGTTTGAAAAATGAAACTAGAGGCACAATTTCCTAGTAAATGACCAACATCTTCCATCTTCTAAGAAAAATGTATTTTCCGAGGCCGCAGGTTCAATCAGCCGAGAAATAAAATCAGAAGCTTGTTTGACCAACATACAGCCGGGGTGATTTTTTTTCAGCTGTGGTCATTTCTCTAAGCTGATAGAGATAGTGTCGGCTTTGAAACCATGTGTTTAACAGGCCACTGGCACAAGCTTCAGAGCCTTCAAAATTATTCTAAATCACATGATTCTCCAACAGTTCAGAATCCATTCCATCAAGTGATTTAATCTGTGCTAGACCCACCATCCAGTTCATGGTATATCTAAGTGCTTCGCCTTGTGTAACACCTGAGTGTTATACCTCATCCTTCTTGTTGTTTCTTCTGTTCATATTCATTTTTGCATAGCATAGTAGGCCTACCCAGTGTTGGTGTTAAATGAGAGAGAGAGCCCGAGTGCCGAGCACAGGCAAAGTAACATTATTATCGATGCTGTGCAACTTTCATTAGCACGCCTACCTGAAGTAATGAAGGGGATAATGGATAAAAGGATGGTGATTGTTGCATTTGTCTTGTAAATTGTAATGTGAATTGCACAGCATAGAGGTTTGTCTATGTAAACTTGAATTAGTATTAAGATCCACACCTGCCTGCTGTGATCATCCCACTGATCACAGCCTCAGTTCTCCGCTCTATTCATCAGACATTACAATTTTCATATTTCTATACGTGAATGTGACCAGTCTGTTTTCATTATTTGATCCATTTTTGGGGTAATGAAAAAAGACACTGAAGATGTTTTCATAGAGTAATATTTAAGACAATAGCTTGCCTCCAACTTTATGCCACAATGGAGTTTCAACGTCCACATGCCTTGGAGATTTTTCTCCATCTAGTGTAGAGAATTGCCATTATAAAAGTAGGACAAACTTGTCATCGGGCCATGTTTTGTGCACACGTGATGGATACAGTCATTAAAGAGGCCTCATGAAATTGATGCAAACATCCACACCCACAAGATGTTAAGGCGTTCTCTGATTAGATTTGTTGGATGGTTTTAAGCCATTAGATATTGATATTAAGCACGTCTCGGCACTGAGAGTAGAAGTTTGTGGCACAGGAATTTGCCAGCCCTTTGCTTTAGTTATGATTAATGATCTTTTGTTTAGAGAAATAGCAATCCCTGGAGGGAATCAGTCACCACTGACCGGGCAGCTTCACAGTAGTTGAGAACATTCGAATTGTATTTTCAGGTGTGGAAACATGAAGTGTGATACATTTGTTTTGTTCAGTTGTGTAGTGCATTGTTTAAATGTTTAATTGAAATTCAGATTTAATATTTAAGTGGATTGTCAATAGATCTTGGCTAGTCTACAGGTCATACAACACAATACTCAATCAATAACGACCCAAAAAATTTGAAAAAAATCAACATTTTGAATGGACTAGTAAATGAAACGCAATGCAGACAGACTGAAGTCAGATGCAGAAACAAATAAGTCAACTGCTATGTACGGCTAGAAAACAGAAATGACAAAAACAAAAAGTTGAATCTTCACTGACAGAATGCTCCAGCCAGGAGTCCAGCTCCTCCCAGCTCTGAAGGAAGCTTCCCCGCTCCTTGTGGATTTTTTGCAGAGGTACTTATTCACTGCCAGGTGACAGGCTCCCTTTTCTGGCTGCAGGCCGCCTAAAATCACTTACATTGCTACATTGGGTGAACAGCGCTAGAGGAGCGACTGTAGCATGTTACAGGTGGTTTCCCCCTGCTGAACTAAGTCATTCAAATAATTCAGAGACTGGCATCAAAAATAAATGTTTACATAATGTTAAATAAAAGTATATGTACAAGTAGTTATAGAGAGAAGAATAGTAGTGGACCTGTAATAAAAAAAATAAACATGCGTAAACACTGCACCTATTTTTAAAAGAATGTGTGGTCTGGTTCGTCTTGATAAGATCATTTAATGATGAAATTAAGCATTTTTGTCACACTGCTAACGTGACAAGGAAAAGAGTTTATTTCAGTAAAGATGGGTGTCATTGTGATGTGACAACAGGAATGTAAGAAATTAGGAACAGATTCAACCCAATGAACCTAATGAATAGGAAAACAAAAGCCAAATAAAGCAAATGAGATGGGAATATTTATTTCAATAAATCTGGTAATGTCTCGCTGGAGCTGTAGCAAGGCTTTTGTGTATCTTGGTGGGTCTATAATCCCCATCTCTGACCAGGACGGTCGTTGGTGTCGGAGATTAATATCCCACTGACGCAGTGCAGTAATGATACTGTTGTACTTGTTGTTTACATATGTTTACCTACATTATTAACAGTCCATGTCCTCCCTCTGCCCCGCTCTTTTCTCCATAGTCTATCCAGACCTTTGTAACATTAGCCTGGCGGCAGTCGGAGACACACAGAAGCACCAAGACCGCATTGCATTCTGGGATGATGTGTACGGCTTCAACATGGCTTGTATGAAGAAGGCTGTGGTGCCTGAGGCCGTGGTGGAAGTTGTGAAAGAAGACACGCTCATCTCTGAACCTACAGTCATACAGGTAAACACGCTTATACACTGCATCATTCATCCTACAGTGTTGTGGCTTTGGAAGTTCAGTAATACTTTAAAACTGATAGCAGCCAGTTTGTTTGACCCGGTAACTTTTAATATCGATAATATCGAACTGTTTCTTTTTAATGTACATACATGGTAGATGTGGCAGATGACATGCACAGTCTGACATGGAATAACCACTTGAAATATGAGGTTTTTCAGCAAGTAGAATTTGTAGTTCAACCATGTTTTTATATGAAATAGGGGGAAATAAATACAAACTTGATTAATATAATCAAATACTGTTCGTCAGGCTAAAGGTGTTTGAGCTCCATTTCGTTTTGTTTTGAACTGCTCGGCTGATAACTGAGGAATTGTTCTCCTATTTTTTGGAAAGAACATCTATGCTGATTAAGAATTGGTTCCTAAACAAGGGGTTGGGTTTCTAATAGGGGTCGCAACAAAAAGATGACAGGATACAAGGTGATAACTGAGGTAGGAAGGAATGTTGACAGGCAACAGGAATTTTAATCTTTGAAATAATGCTAGTGTTAATAAAACAAACAAAAAAACTAGATACCTCTTTTGATGACATGCACCTTCACAGAGTGCTGGTAGGGAAAAAGTCCATGAACATATAACAACATATGTTTAATAACGTTCATATTTTTTGCAGGCTTTGGTTGAAAACTTGACTGCAAGTTTGTCTGTGTTTTGGTCCTTGAATATGATCTTGAACAAGTGGTATCGAAAAAGTCTGTTTTTCAGACTTTTCTTCAATCTTTGATTCTTTCTTGTGAAATGCTGTACAGTGTTTTATCTTCAGGCCACTAAAAAGGATTCAAATCAAACAATCAGATGAGACTTGATCTCTCTTGTTACGCTTATTAATCACAGACATGCAACTTATACAGAGGGCTCCATCCTTCCTTAAAAGGGTGACTTTGACAGTCCATACCTGGATTTGCAAAGCATAGCATGTGTTGGTTGACAACGTCACACAGATGACATCAGGTATTAAAATCAACAAAATCCAAAAAAACAAGTATCAAATGTTTCTGGCGATGGCCGCCCTGAGGCTTTTTTTTCAACTGAGGATGACACTAGCAAACCATATTTAATATCAGATATTTTATATCAGCTAGATGTATCAGCAGACCAATATGTCAGTCTGATCCTAATGCACAAGGATCTTGGAAGCTACAAATGGGAGAAATTGAGTTTACGGGGCACAAGCTGTTAGGTTATAGACAGAGGATGAGAACTGGAGTTGGCTGTGGAGAGAGAGATGGGGCCCTGAAGGTAGGTGTGTGTGTGTGTGTGTGTGTGTGTGTGTGTGTGTGTGTGTGTGTGTGTGTGTGTGTGTGTGTGTGTGTGTGTGTGTGTGTGTGCGTGCTGATGCTGTAGCTCTGGGTGATTGATCTGTCTAATCCTTGTTTAAGTTCCTCTTAAGGAAACTTCATTACTCTCAGCTCCCTGTGGATAGAGCGGTTTTCACTGGGCTGATCTGAGAACACACACATTACAGAAGAGATAAAACAAACACACACACACAGAAACACAGTACATCTAAAAGCACAGATACCTCTTCTGAATCTTTCTGTCTACGGATGCTCTTTCCTCTTGTCTCCAATGCCATCGTCTGTTTCTTCGCTGGTTTGCCTGCTTGCTAAGTAGCATGTCCTCCACCCGTCTGTGGATGTGATGAATGAGCAGCGAACTTGATATAATGGAATTTGAATCCTCTAATCGATAGTTTCTCCCCTCCAGTGACAAATAGACAGCCCCTCTGCCCAAATTACATGGACTCTCATCTATTGCCTCCCGTTGATACGATCCAATAACATTCCATTAAGGCTGGCTGCTATTCCGTAAAATTGAGAGCCCTTTCATGGAATTATAAATTCCTGCAAAACAAATGAGTTTTTTTTTCTCACTGAGAACAGATGGGAATGCTCAACTTGTGAGGAACTTGCAAGAATTTGGGGGTGCTTTAAACGTGTCTTACTTAATGTGTGTTTCATCATCAGTTATAGTTTCAGTTTAGATTGACAGTTTATGGTGCGTTGCTCCAAACTATGTCTTATACCTCTTCCACACTGGACAAAAAACCCACTAACCCCCGCTAACATCTGGCTTTTGTTTTCAATGTGAATGTGCACAACCGGCATGTACTCCCATGTCAAGTGACTCTGCAGTAATCACAGGTGTTTTTATGGCTCCAGGTCCATTTGGCTGTGATGAAACCACTACACCTGGGTCAACACGCAACTTTTCACCCACTTTCAGATGCGATGCTCTGATGTGTGTTGAACTAAAAGACGTTTCATTCAGTCATTGCCGAGTTTAAAACAGGGACTAAAGTAAAACATGTCAAACAGTTACCCTGTTACATTGTCAGTTGCTTCCTTGTCAGTACCAGATCCTTGCCAGCTGATAGGTGCTTCGCACATGGAGCTCACAGCGGAGATGACAAAGAAGTGAGACGTCTCACTCCTTTGCAACTTTGTTGTCAGCTTTGGAAAAATAAAACAATGTGTCTAATTCAGAATGCTCTTGATTTAGACTTTATAAAGAAGTTTAATATCTTCTGGATGTAGTTTGAGCAGATACATATGATCTGCTACTTTCTACTCTTCCATGTCTTTAAAGCTTGTCACAATCTGTGATCCAAATGTACATCTGCAATTGCTTATACATATATACTATTTGGTCAAAGCACTTGTTCTGACGATGTCAATGGGCTTTTTTGTATGTGTAAACCAACCTCTCAAACTCGACTGGCTAAGAATGTCATAATGTCTCACATGTTTATATTTCTGCTCAAGAGACCTTTTTATTTTTTTGGGACAGATGTTCTCCTGCTGTTGAAAAGTATGATAACATTGCTGATTTCTTGAGATTTCGGAACACAGATTTAGTGAAATAACCTTCATACATGTTAGGAGCAACCAACCAGGTTAGCCACACAAACCAATCTAGCCAAACAAAGAGCTGCAACTTGCTACTCATATACATTCTCTAACAACTACATGTTTGTTCTTATTGTACCTTTTTATACCGCTGGATCATAGTTCATAATGTTATTACTATTTGAAATTGCAACATATTATTTGTGTGTTTTTGACTTTCAACAGATGATTGACTGTAACAGAGTGTGTCTGTCTGAGCTGGAGTTTGCATCAGATTTCTGCTTGAAGATGACACACACCACAGACTGCACGGTAAGTGCACATTTGTCTTATAGCATTCAGTTTCACTGCAGTCACTAAGTACTGCCTTTTGCGATAACTGGGTTTCTGTCAGCATGTCACATTTGTGTTTTTCCAGAAAGATTCCTAGGTGAGTCCTTTTTCCATTTTTTTGAAGTGTAAAACGTTAAGGGCTTCAAAAACATTACCTGAAACAAAAGTTTGCACATCCACTGTTACCCTCGGCCATTTATCAGAGATATTGTGCGAAAGGAATGAGGCAGTACAAACAGCAGAGACATCAGTCGGCCCATGTTGATGGATTATGTTTCTGTTAAGAGGATGTCTGACGGGTGGATGTTTGATAGAGTTCCAAATCGAATCAGAGCAGAAAGGCTAATGTGACTGTGAATTACATGTCATACAATATAGTGAATGTTCACAGTCTGCTTGCCATGTCATTCTCTCCCAATGCCAAAACACACTCACACCGTTGCAACCCACCTCTCACACTGCAGCCTGAAAGAGTTGCACTGTGTTGAAACACATTTACCTTGCCAGGAGATAGTTGATACCTCAGCCGTGTAGGTTGTGTTTTTGCCTGTGTCTGTTTTTCTTTGTTGGTTGGTTGGTTTGTCAGTAGTATTACACAAAAACTACTGAACAGATTTCTGTGGCACTTGGATGGAGGATGGGTCTCGCCTCAGAAGAGAACCCATTAACTTTGACTGCGGATCCAGATAAAGTGACGGATCCAGGAATTTTTTCCTCACTTTCTTTAACATTCAGAGTTAGGGTGCTTTTCAACATTTACATTAATTTCTCTGTGAATAATGCTTCTCCACTTATACATACTTGTCTTACATGTTTATTTACTGATGAACTTTGGTAAAGTCGTCAGATAAACAGGTAGCCATGCTAATTGTTTATTCAACAGATTTTTTGTGACCCCAAGGCTGAAATGTTTCAATCATTTGTGAGCACACTTGTGAAAAAAAACTAATGAATAGTTTTTTCTCAGATATAGTTTCTCTCCTGTTGGGCTCAAAAATGAGTCGAAACACTATAGAAGTAGCTATATGGCAAAGTGCAGTAACCAGATAACAAGAGCTGCAATTTTATGATAAAGGTAAAATATGCTACAACATAAATGAAGCACGTAGATGCTACAGAGAAGACCCAGCATACAAGTCATATTCCTAATGTAAAGGGAAGATGCTGACATGGTACAGACCACAGCAAAAATTATTTGATAATTCTTTTCAGTGAAAATAAAAAGCAAAATGTCGATACTATTTTTTTGGACATTGTTGCCGGATAGTGTTTCCCCATATGTGTGTATATATATATGTATGATGAATGCATTTTACCAGATAACTTATATCCATCTGATGCTAAAACAGTCATCCAGAATTTTTTTTAAGATTTGAATTTGTTTTTTGTTTTTTTTTAAAATAAAATTAACATAACATAGCATTAAAACTAGGGCTGTCAAAGTGAATGCGATGATAACCCATTAACGCATTTTTTTTTTGACACAAGAGTAACACTGGCACAGTATGACCCTCAGCCCACCCCGTAGTATGCAGCAATAATGTTGTGGATGGCAAGCATTTACTGCGTTTACATTTACTGTCGATGTGGCGTCTCAAATACCACACACAGCTGATGTAGAGAGCTTTCCTCCCCCTCGCCAAAGACAGATCACGGTGTATTGTTTGCAACAGAGATGCCTGGACAACTTTACATCCCAAAGACTTTTAACAGCAATAGCTAAATGGGTGGCTACAGCTTGCAGGTTGATTAACATTGTTTAGTTAACCTTTAAAAGTGTAAAGTTGGACACAACATTGTGTCAGTATTACTAAGGAATGTTACCGTCAGGTCAATATGCCCATCTGTTGTTGCTTGTCGGGGCTGAGTTCGCCAGGTTATGCCTGCATCATATTTTTTAGCATGCAGTACCTTTGAGCTTATTTTGGAGAATATTCTGGACAGTATTTGTTGTTGTTTTGGATTGTCGCAATGATAATGAACAATAATGCAGGTATATTTGTCCACTCCTATGTTGTTCAGAGTATTAAAACATGAAAAATATCTCTTTAAGGTACATTGAGAACAGATAAAAAAGCTTGTGATTAATCACTAGTTAACTATGGACAATCATGCGATTAATCACAATCAAATATTTTAATTGATTGACAGCCGTAGTTGAAACAGTATTCATATACAGTTATACAATAACATTTTATCATATATTGAAAAGATTTCAAAGATAATTCAACTATGATAAATGGTAACACCAAACCATAGTCATGTGTCTCTGTCAAACTCAGAACCATTTGTTTTCATCACTTTAAGTAAAAACAGCTAATGAATCCCCTTATTTTAATGAAGGGTAAAATTAATGAGTCATAAACATGACATGACTCATCTGAAATCCAGCTGAATGTTTGAGTTGTGGTTTGTAGGTCAGCTTGACCAACGACTTTGAAATGTGTGTGTGTCCTTAGTGAGGGTCAGCTACAGGCACCAAAGCATGGAGAATGGTTTATGAGTCTATTTGGTGAGGTGCTGGCAGCCACCAGCAACTCCCCTGGCCATCCCCACCCACTACCCCTGAACTTCCTCCAGTGTCTGAGCTACATTTCTCTCCGTGGTACCAGCAGCGACCTGGCGACTACAGAACAGCCTCACTACCGCAGGCTCTGACGCTCTGCGCGGTGAGAAGTGATCTGTCTGTAAAAAAGCTCATTGTGTTGGAGCAGCTTTGTGTTGTGCTGCAGTGTTACTGCACTGTCTGGTGTATTGGTTTAATGGATAATCAATAGGTGGTTATTATCTGGCCTGTGCTCCCTGGGTGAGGCCGGCGAATTTAATGGGATTTGTAAACATCCTCTCATTTTTTCTGTCTTTTCTGCTCCGTAATTGAAAACATCCAGTTCTATTTTTAGGATGCAAGTCCAGTCATGTTAGTGGTCCACTGCAGCAAAACAGATGATGGGACCGATGTCATTTTCCTGTTTCCTGTTTTTATTTTCTTTGAGTGCACTGTTGCCTTTCCCCGCTTTCTCCAGGCTATTTCTCACACCTGATCCTCCTTATGTGTGCTGATAGGAAGAAATATACATACTGTATGTGTCTTTGTATCTCATGCATAACATTTATCATTCAGTCATGCTATCTGATTCGATTCATCCCGGTGCTTCTGGATTTAATAATGGAGGTGCAGAAGGTATGACTTGTTCACAATGTAGATACTAACCTCCTGCATCCAGGCTGCTTGTCCCGAGATTTACAGATGGATTATTGACCTGCAGGAGTAGGGTGGTGTTACCTTAAAGATACTGATCTGCAGTCAGTATGGGCTGCAGCCTCTCAGTAGTAGTTAAGGTTAGGATGTGTGAAGGGTAAACCGCTCCTGGACCAGTGCTCGGGGATCGGTGAGAGAGAGCTGCTGCGCCTCCTGTCCTGTGATGGAGCGCCTGCTTTTGTTCTCCTGTCGACAGTCCATTCATCAGCTCAGCCTGCCTAACCTTGCATTAAATGAACAGCACAACCCCTGCGTCTGCGCCGTTCAGGCGCAAGACAAATCCTCTCACTCTTGCTTTTTTTTATTACTCCTTTCCTCGCCTCCCTTTTACATCTCACATGCTCTGTGTCATGTATACATCGTGTGTGCCTTTGCGAACAGTGAAGTCTCATACAGGAAATATACTGCATATGCCGATTGTACTTTAAAGCTCGGATCAGAAATCCTCCCTGGCTCTCGACATCCTTGCCTTTTTTGTGTAAGCTCTTTACCCAAACTGCAGAAAATGTGGCAAAAATGCCTCTTTCTTCTCCCGAAAAGCTGAAAATGATGTATGCAGATGGTGTGGCAGGACAGAATAAGTTTCTGTCTGTAATTAATTTTAACGCTGCTGTCTCACTGCTGCTGATGTAGCTACTGTAGCGCCTCTGAGAAAAATGTCTGTGCAATCCATCTCCTACCTGCTTTCCATCAAATTTAAATTGTGTGTGTGGGGGGGGGTGGCCTTCTGGACTGACAGGGAAGGCACTCATCAACTTCAAGGACTATTTTCAGCACATTAAGAAGGGAATTGTTAATGGAAAAATCCACTCTGTAACTCTTAACAGTCCATATCGTTCAGAGTTGGAGTATCAGCTGACTGTCAACAAGAATAGTGTCGGCAGGCTTTCAGCCACAGTAATTGACAGCAAATGAATTGTGCCGACATCCTAGAAGTTAAAGGGGAGGTGCGCTAATTTCACATCAAAGTCCGTTGACAGGTCTTTGTTGGATTATATTTTATATCGTTTTGTTTGTTTGTAAGGCGCTGATCTCATTGAAACATGCTACTTAAACCGTGTTATCATTATTTTTTGTGAAAAATATGTGTGGCATGAGAAAGAGCTATCTAAAATCTGATAAAAGTCTTAAAGTGATGACACCTGAGGCTGAAGAGTACAAGCTCAAAGGTCCAGTGCGTAGAATTGAGGGCGATGTTTTGACGGAAATGGAATTTAATATTCCTAATTATTCATTTGTTTTTGTTATGTTAGAATGAACCTTTATATCTACAGGGGGAGTAGGTCCTCTCCATGCAGTCTGTCATGTTCACCGCCATGTTTCAAGAGTAGCGCAGAATGGGCAAACTAGAAAGTGACCGAAGAAGGGTGTTTCCCTTTTTTTGCATTTTTAGCAGCCACTGTTTGGGAGGGTAGAATGATGGGTATTTCTTTTTTGCAATCTGCGAGCACGCTGCAAGATGCCACTAAATCGTACACAATGGTAAACATTTGCATGGCTTGGGGTCAAGCTACAAACCGGTGTAAACTGACATAATTGCAGTGTGGGTAATGTAAACATCAGATTTTGAAATAAGATCCCTCTCCATCCTTTTTTAAGCTTTCAATTGAGAGTTTGACAGTGTTATAGAGGTGCAATGCTAAATCAGTGGAGTACTCGTCAATTGTCAAGTTCACCCTCTAAATTTCTATCAAAAGACAGCTGTGGTTCAGCCCTTTACCATCTCCAGGTCCATGAAGAGGCAGGTTAGGTTGGAAACTTATGTGAAGAGTCGTGTTGTATGGCACACAGCAGCACAGCAGCACCCTACAGGTGCTTTTTAATGTAGCCGATGAAAGGACAACTAAGCAACAGGAGCACCAGTCCGGTCAGTCATCCGAGCCATGCAGTCTCTTCCTTCCTCCACTGTAAGCCAAGCAAGTCTTCCTGGTTTCAGTTTTTTGTTACAGTACAATTTGTGTTGGTGTGAGAGGCGTCCTGAGCGAGGAGCGCCAACTGGAGCTGCACTGCAGCCAAGACTGATTTGAGCTCCCCCTCACTAGAGTGGCAGCAGTCTGGTGGAGCGGCTGAGAGGAGAGTTGGTGGAGGTGGAGGGCGGGGGTGGGGGATTCACACCAACCAACCCGTGAGGTGGTCGTGCTTGAAGCCTCCACGCCTGGATAAACCCCATCAAAAGCGCATTAGCCCGCTTTTCTCCCACCCCCTTACTGCCTCCCCCTCAGCGCCCCTCCCTTTCCCTCCCCTTAACCCCTCCTTACGTCCCCCCACCGTTGTATAATAGTATCTGGCCAGGCCACGCGGCTAGCTGACACACAGCCGGGCGAAAGGGGAGCGATGATGAATTGCTCCCTGTTGGTGTTATCCATGATGATAATTATTAATTTTCCCCCCGCTCTTCCTGGAGAATGGGGGCCGGAGAGCTTCAGTGTTGCGGAGCCTCCTCCGTGGGCCGTCAGGGAGCCCACTATCATCACTTATCACAGACAGAGCTGGGGCCCAAGGCTAAATGCTGATGAAAATGAAAGCGCCCATTCTGATTTGTCCTGTTTTTAGCGTGTGGGTGTGCGTATGTGCCTCGTTGTTTTAAGTTCACACTTTTTTTTCCCTTGGCCTTCTCTCTCTCTCTCTCTCTCTCTCTCTGTGTCTGTCTGACTCCTTATCCCTCCTTTCTTCCCCCATATGCTTTGATGCAGAGGACTCAATCGGTCAGGAAGTACATAGGTTTTATAATAATGAATACAAGTGAGCTGTTAGAATCTGCTTAATCTTGAATTAATTGAGCATGAGTTATCATATTAAACATCAATATTTTTGATAATGACATTAAATCCAATGAGTTTGTATAATGTTAAAGGGTTTGCTCAAAGCGCAGAACTGAGAAAGTGATCACCAAGAATGCATCTCTTGAGCTCTTTAGCCCCTTTTAGCTCAATTCTTGGTTACACAGCACGTTTACTGTCGGCAGACAGCCTCTTATAACCCGCTGACAAAGCTAGCAAATAGCTGAAAGAAAAGGAGAGCATGAAGCAGCCAAAGATCTTGATGTATTCAGTTGTGAAAGACTGAAGCAGGGCTAAAAGAAGATTCAGCATCAGACTTCATTAGGTGGACAGAAACATGACTGAAGTAGCAATAACAACTTTATAAGCTGTTATATGTTGCAGGTTGTGTGTCTGTCAGCTTGCTGCCAAAAATCAATTAATGCCGCTTTAAGGACATTAAGTGTCGGCCCCTGCAGTAATGATCACCTTCTACGGGTGTCAATGAAGCTAACAGATTACTGCTAGACAGATTATCTGACTGGCAGGTTATTGGGGCAGATATTCAGCACTTTTTACCCATTATCTTCGGCTTTTGTTTCTGCTTGCCAATAAAATAATTTACTGGTGAGGTATAATTTAATGGTCTCACTCAATGCTCTGCCCACTACATTATCTGATTGGTTCCATGTCACTGGTAATATCCTATCAACACAGAATAATCTCAATGTGCAAAGTAACTAGTAATTTAAATTGTGAAACAGTGTAGAGGAGCAGAGGTATAAAGAGGCTAAAACTTGAAATATTAAAGTAAATTGCCTACATTTGTGCTTAAGTACAGTACTTGAGTAAATTGTAATTCCGTTCCATCATTGTTTTTTCTAAATTTTGTTATTTTTACTGCAGATGACAGGCTCCAGATATCCCTTACTTACAAATAATCCATATCAGTTTTGGCCCCTGAAAAAACATGTTGGTCAATCCCTACAACAGAGACTTGTAAAGCAACCGGTCGGAAACAAAATACAGCAGTAGAGACTTTCAAAGGTGCATTTATTCGTATCAAGTTAAGATGAACAGAAACTCCTTCTACTGTTTAATAACAGTTTTTAGTCCCCATCTGGAAGTTTTGCTGTAGCATTTATTAGGAGTCATAAAATCTATCATTAAGTCCATTTGAAGGGCCCCAAGCAGTTTGATAAAGTCTCTTCCCTTCAGCCCAGTTTAAATCAAAAAGTATTAACAGCCTGTGATCAGCTGGGCTTCGTACAGTCCATATCAGGTGTGAGTCATCAAGGTCTTTACTGCTTATCTCAACACTTCTTTTGTGTTTTATGCGTGCAGCGCTTACAATCCTTTTCATTTCATCCGACTGTGGGCAGCGAGACACAAGTTTCACTCGGTGGCCTAGTTTTTAATCGGCCGTCTCGCTGCAGCGTGAAAGTTGCACAATGCAGAAGTGACAATCAATCTCGCTTACGAGGCGTTGTCATCAGCGAGGCGCGATGAGGATGATCTCTGCCTCTCCGGCTGAGAGAGGTGAATCTGCTCTGCCTGACGAGTAATTACGGCTAATTTCCTAATTACCTCAGCACCGAGCGTCTCTGTAGCGTTCATTAAAAGCCATAATTGCATTGGGTTGACATGCTCTTTTATCCACTTTGGGTTCTTTTCTGGCAGTTTAGCTGTGAGCTCGTGGTGCCGCCCCTGCCTGTCTGAGTCGATGAAGGTTGATTGAAGCCTCGGTGCGGGTAGTTTGTTGAACACAGCTTCTGACGGCATCATGATTATCAGGTCTGAGCGTGTTTATCTTTGTGTGTGTACTGTAGTCGCAATATGAGCCAAAGAACTCTGAGCCAGTTTTACTTGCAAAAATGATTTAAATACCATTTGGGAGATGTTTTACAGAAGCTTTGAACAGATGGTGTTGCATTTTGCTTTTCAAAGTGATAAAAACCTACAAGAATCCCTGTTTTAAAAAAAACCTCACCCCCTAGCTTTTACATTATCATACAGCCACTCTCCCTCTCCTGCTCCTTCCCCTCCCTAGAGCTTCCTCTATAACTTCCTTCTCTCTGTTTTCCTGTTTTAACACCTCTCTTTCCTCTTTTCCCCTTCTCTGTCCTTCTGTTTTCCCCGTTCGCTCTCTAGCATTGATTCGGCTCTTCTTTGTCTCAGAGAGCTGGCCTCCAAGTTGTCAGCTGCGTCAGGATTAAAAGCTATTAGTTCTGCATCATTGCCACTACAAGTGCGGGCTTGAGATTGATAGAGTGCCTCCCTTCTTCCAGTGGGGGGAGAAATGGGAGGAAAACAAGCCTGGGGGGGTGGTTTTTACCTCACATATCTAACGGTCACCTACAGGCACTGTGGCCCTGGACTTAGCCTCAGTTTGTTTTAGATGTGTGAATTGGTTTTCACTCAATTGTATTTATTGCTCTGTATATCCTCACCAGACAGGCAGCATATTTTAAAAGACTACATATCCAAGCAGGCTTTTAGTGAGTTGAAAATCCAACCTGAATGAAAAGAAATCTGTAATTTCTGGTCACATCTTAAACCTTAAAAAGCCTAGATGAAGCTTTTTGGGTTGGTCTTATCAGCATAATAATGATCTCCATGAGAGCAGAGATTTGTCCGTTGTTCTTTATTCCCTTGGTGGAAGTTATTCAGATGATCACACATTTATATCCAGTCGGACCAAAAGCACATTAATGTTTATTTTCCTTTAACTGATTTCTCCTCTGTGCGTTCACATTGCTGCAGCTCTGTCACCAAAACAGCCACCTTTGCTAATTTTATGTTCCAGGCTGGATATTTCTTCTTTTTTTTTTTTATTGTCAGCAAAATTGCCTCAACGTTGTTGGCGACTGCCTCATAATTTATTTCTTTTGTCCGGTGACAAGCCTCCCAGATGAGGTGAGAGGGAGCACATGAGAACTGGTGTTGACTCAGCCTAAACGGGAAACCCAGCTAGATTTGAGTGGAAGGAGGGTTGAGGGAAATGCATTGATATTGATACAGACTGAATCTGTAACTTGGACACAGCACGGTTTTGCAGACCACACACCGACACACACACACACAGACACAGACACACACACACAGACACACACACACACACACACACACACACACACACACACACTAATGACATGGTAAGCATGGCAAGCAAGATAATCCGAATTCTCATGCTTCCCTCAAGGTAACACTGTAAAGAAGAGGTACTGGAAAGATAACTGTAAATATTTTAACAATGAATTTTGCTCCCCGTTTGGTTTTACTGCTTTATTCCTAAGCACAGCAGCTCATTTAGCTTATTTTGCTCATTAAAACCCCGAGACTTGTTCCGCCTCCTGCCTCTCTCGGCTCTGCCTGTCAGAGTTGCAGTGTAGTCAAACAAATCCAGGGGTTTATTGTACTGTCACATTCTAACACGCCCCTCATATTTCATTTCAGGCAATTGTCGGCTACTTTGACATTTTCTTTGACAAAGGCTGCAGCAACAAGGTAAGCAGCAGCGGCAACAGCCAAGCCATTTAACGGAAACTCAATTATGTTCACGCTTTAGCGTGTTCCTCCTCCCTGAGGCGTTCGCTGGCAATCGACGGGCGTCCTAGCCGACTGCTGATATAAGCACTTACCCAGCAGAGCCGGCCAGTTGGAACAGCCGATACCAAGCTCTGTGAGCAACACAGACATGCCTTTTGATTGCACTTCCTATTGTACCTGAAACTCAAACTGCATGCTATAGATGGTCCAGTAAATTTCCATCCCTGAGAACCAAAGCTGAATGAATATAACATGGGATTATCTATTTGTTTTGTAAATATAGTACATTTAGGTTTCATTTTTGATACAGACTAAGCTATAAATGATTTTTGAAGAGCTGATTGACTGTAACAGAAACCATGAAATAGAAGATTGGTTCCAGGTTTCTGTGCAGCATTGGTTTGCGCTGTCCTTTATCTTTTATCCTGTCATGTATTATCACTCCAGGTGATGTTCTCCACGGGTCCTCAGGTCACAAAGACACACTGGAAGCAGACTGTCTTCCTCCTGGAGAGGCCTGTCCCTGTTCAAGCAGGTCAGTAAACCACACAAACTGCCACATGGCTAGACAAACTTCGGCAACACTGTAGTTTTTTTACTTACATACACTCGTTCAGCCTTGTGTATTCATCTAGATTTGCGTTATATGGGTTTACTTTTCTTTCATGGTTTTATTTTCCTCTTGCGGACTTCAGCGGTGCGTCATAGTGAGCTGCGGCAGGTAATCCGTCTGTGGTGGAGATGTAGTCAGGCTGGTTGACACCTGTTATCAGTCACCCGCAGAGACAGCGAGGGATCAAAACAAATCACATTCAGCCATCTGAGACAGCATGTAAAACTTCATCTGATAGTCTGTTGCAGGCGTCTGATTCATGACAAGTTACAAGAGGAGCGCTTTGTAACTGACCGGTGAAATTTTTATAGAATCACTGAATCAGCGGGTGAAAGTTGTATTCACTGAGACAGACTGCTTTGATGTATAGTTGAATTAATTTTCTGTACAAGTACAAGCCAACAAATCCCCATCAATTTATCAGAAAGCAGACATCGTCTCCAACCTAAGTGTGCGGTTTTAAAATTCTTACCACACCCCCTCAAACAATGGATAAAATCAGTACTCTTTTGTGGTGGTGAGTATTTTACTTTACAATAGAAATTAAGTCTTGTAAATTAAGAGAGTGTCAGTGTTGTACATACTGTATGTGCAGACACCAAAGGTGTCTAATTCACTCTGATTATCTGATTAAGGAATCTTGATTATTTGAAGTCTGTTACTACTTAATCAAGCAAACAAGTACACTCTAAAGTTGTGCCATAAGAACATTTTAATATCACACTAATCAACAAACTTTCCAAAAGGGTAAAGTCTGTAAAAGACTGTGTTGATGTCCCACAATTTGTTTCTACTCAAACTCATCGATTAGATCAGTCGACGCTAAAGCTTTAATTAACTAAGTACAGGATCAATCTGTGCTGTTGTTCTTACTCAAATTATGAATCCTTGATCAAAGCAAAAAGCTATAATCATTACCTCTGGTCGTCCCCTTCACACTCCATCAGTATAAATGCTGTGTAAATGATCCTGTGTTTGCTGCAGTAAGCTTTCGGCCGCTGCAAGCTTTATCATAATGGGAATCTGGGATGTGTCTGCTGATGTGGGGATGAATGAACCTCTGGAGCGGCTGTCCACTCGCTGACCAGATATTAGATGGGAGTCTACTGTAATAAATGACCTGCGGAGAGGAGGAGGCGCGAGACGTCAGACAACCCTTAGCCACGCTCAGCCCCTGTCGGCGGCAGCCGGGACGATAAGAACGGCAAAACCTCTGACGCTGCTCGAACGCTATCGCAGGCTTCGTGCTCTGCTGGGTCAGATAAACACGGACGCGGAGTTTGAGAGCTGAGGATGACAGTATACTAATACAGTACGAGATGGTAAAACGGCAGAACCAAACAGTGACGGATTTCGTTTTACTAGACTGTAGAATGTCGACCTCTGTTCCTGTCTTCTTGTATATGAATGTGTGTCATGCATGCACATGCATGCAGAGGGCCAGTGTCAAATTAAATGAAAAACCAGAATCAAAGAGCGAAGACATATAATGAAAGCACGTGTTTTCATACTAGGGTTGGGCGATTGCTGCCGAATTGCCATATGACGTCTGCAGTGAAACATCGCGATGGACGATGACACCGATGCTAACGGATTTGGCAGCGTGTTCGCTAATTGTTGTCCTTACGCAGCAGTTGCGTATTAGCCCACCACTTTAGCCGCCGCTGTTTCCCACCGCTGTTTTGACATGGATCTCAAACTGTCCCACCCTGCAGAGGAAACTATCTCCCGTTACCACAGACATACCAGGTTAAACCTGTGCCAGTTTTAAAAGCACCCTCATCGCTGCACCGCAAGTCCGTAACTAAGCTTTGTTCAGCCTCATATGCATAAAGCAACGTTGTCACCTAGAATAATTTGTTATGGCCTTTCACAACATTAAGTCAAAGCAGGTGAACACCTATAACCCAAACACCATCACCATAAAACCAAATCAGGGTATAGCTTTGAGAAGAACAACATCATCCCTCCAGACAAAGATAACTTTGTGTTAGAGATTACACAGAAAACTAAATGGGACCGGATTTCCATAACTGATAACATGATTGGATTAATCATCCAGTTTTCAAGATCCCACGTTTCCCCTGTGCTAGCATCAGGCCCATTTCAATTTTAACATATGAAAAGGACATAACAACAAAAATATCCAAATATTACACTTTTACATTTACTGAGCACATTAATGCTAACAGAAGATGATCCCTTTCCATTTTGACACTCCATTAGCACCACATTAAATCCACCAAACTGTCAAAGGTTCAGATCCGCAGGCTGGCATGGTTTGCATTTTCTCCTTGATTGCCATTTTATTAGTTTGCTCCTTGAGCAGTTTGATGAACATGGCTGCCTCAAGGCTCCACTAGTCTTGTTCCTATAGGATTCATGTCAGTTGAAAGTTCATCAAATTCTGTTGAAGTTGAAAAAAAACAACAACTTTCCCTTCACACCGTTCCACACTCTCCATGTGTCTGTTTTTTTTTTTAGCCTTGTGCCTGATTTTGTACAGCCAGCAGAGCATCTGGGATCTCGGGCTTATTTGAGGGCGCGCACACACGTGTTCACAGCTTGAGCTCGGAACCAGCCAGCTTCGATTTAGCTGAGTCAAGCCTGATCTGATGCCTGGGCGATAAAGATCCAGCAGCCTGGGTGCGTGCTTGTGTATGTGAGCCGAGCAGAGCGAGCAGGAAAAGTTTAAGGGAAGAACAAAATGAAGGCGCGGGTGTGCGAGTGAGTGAGAGAGCGAGCGGCAGGTTATTGATGTGCTCGCTTCACCCCGGCACCCTGACAGTCCCCAGCCTCCACCAGGGGCCGTAAACCAGAAATTGAGTTTTTAACAGCATTCACCCGCTTCCTACGAGGCTCCTTTAGTGTACTTTACAACACACACATACACACAGAGCTCCTTTAATTCACAAGAGTACGTGCATACTTCTATACTACTAAACTCCCTCTGGCTGTAAGAGAAAACTTCCTGAAGTCACCTTGAAGAAGACAAACTCTCTTTTACACACACACACACACACACACACACACACACACACTCAGCGGCCTCTCCTCCTGGGTGTTGACTGAGAAGCACCTTCAGCTCTGATCGGCTGAAGTGAGGGCCGGGCATAAACATCCAGTGGTTTGTTTTAGTACCGACTCTGTCTGTGGTGATTTATCGTGGCGGAGAGCGAATCCTATTTGATGTGTTTGTACGAGTGCAGCAGTAATTAACTCTGAGGCTGCGCTTCTGTGGGAGGTGCCGGCAGAAGAGAGAGAAGGCACGCAGCAGGCTGGAACAAAACATCCCTGCAAATCCTCCCGGCTGGCAGCGTAATAAATTAAACAGCGAATCATTTGTCATGCTCTGGTGTGTTTGTGTAGCTCGAGTATTGAAGAGGAGGGTCCTTTTTTTTTTTTTTCTCCACGGTTTTACCTACTTCATTTTTACCGGCGAAAGGAGGTCACACTTTGCTGGTAAGTCCCATGATCCTCGAGGAGAGGCAGTGGCCTGGTTACCTGTGCCGCGGGCCACTCAGACCAGCTGCAGCGCTGGCATTTGTTCTTGTGCTTTTCATTGGACAGTCGAGTGGCCTTTATTCCCGCCCACTTTCGTGACTCACCTCCTCTGTCCCGAGTAGCGCCGTAGCTCTTCCAAACCTCCTCTCTCCCCCGCCCTCACCTGCCCGGGCTCAGTTTAAACAACTCTTCCCCTCCTCACCCCCTCCTCAGTTGACCTCCGAAGATCCTTGAGCTGTCGAAGACCAGCGGTCGAGCCAAGCTGTAATTCAACACACGGGCTGGTTTTGTGTCTACAAAACTTGTGCTCAGGATATACAACCTGTCAGTTCTGCTTCTAAGCTCCGGACTGAACAGGAAAGGCCCGAGACCTGAAGAAAACCTATTGAATGAAGGGAGATAGGAGCAAGAGGGAGGATGTCAAAGAGATACGGCTGAAAAGTGACTATGAGCGTCACTGCAGTGGCGAAGGGGCAAGTCACCACAAAGTCAGTTTTGGTATTTACATCGCTGATAAAGATATCCCAAGAGCAGTGTCCCGGTAATTTCAGTAAATTATTAAACGATGAGTCCTGGTGTCGAAGCACTACTCAGCCTACTCTTGCTCTCACTGTACGGAGTTACAGATACCGTAGGAGTGCGAGTTGAATGGTTTAAGTGTAAATGAATCACTAACGCGAGCCGCGTATTTCCAGTGTAATTTCATGGCGAAAGGCTGCGTTGGGCTGAGAGAGGCTCTTTCTGTGGGCCTGCTGGTGCTTAATGACACTGGCATGTTGATGTACGACATCGCAGCTTCATTCCCCAACTCATTTCCACACATGGTTAACTCTTTCTCCCAGCAACTGAGTGGCCAGTTTACAGAACACATCGAAGGCTCTCTTCCGTGGGGAGTTTGGTGTGACTGATGACAGCAGAGCTGCTGGAGTCCCACCACGACAGAACAGACATTCGGTTGGTGGTTCTCTTTGTATGTTTAAATACTTTGACGTGAAACGTGAGGGATTGGTTGGACGGTTTTCTACAGTTGCTTCAAGGGTGAACGTTTTGGTGCCATTCCTTTTTTTTTTTTTTTTTTTTTTTT
>CAEMYA010000013.1:7665575-7682795 GCA_903131615.1 Diplodus sargus
GGTTTGCTTGTGTCTTTTTAGTTCATGGATATATCCCCACACACAGAGCCTGCATATACATTATCCCCTTATAGGGAGCCTTGGATAGTGCTATGCGCAATGCAGTGTTTTAGAATCTCCAGCATGGCACCTTTTCCCCCCCTCCGCTGTCACTGCTTCCATAGTCCAGGCTCCAGTGGTTGGCTCCGGTTCCTCCTCACACACGTGATTTAAAAAAATAAAAAATAAAAAGAGGCCTCCTTCTTGCGTAAGACTTTAACAAATGAGTAGCTTCATAAAGACCTCGCCCACATTTTTTTTTTTTTTAACTTGATCAATGCTCCTATCGGTGACGCACGAAGGAACGTATAGAGCCTGGAGCGCGCCGTGCGTAAAACCCGTCAAGTGGAAAAAACTATTTATAGTTCAGACCATTTTTAGCACAAAGTCTTTAACAGTCTTTTTGACTTTTACAACTTCTCACAGTTATGGTTTTTAAGTATTTCCATGGTATGTCTATGTAAAAGCATATATTCAAAGAATGCCAGCCTCGTCTTTTTTTCATATGAAAACTAAACTAATCCCTTTGCTCTTGAAGTCCAGTTTCTGCATTGCGCAGGCCTGAATGTAAATAACAGAAAAGTTCATCTTGACTGAAAAAGCCTCTTTCACATGAGTGGTTACTGTAATTGTAACAGAACCAGAGAATCTCGACTCAGCACACTGCAAACATTATTTAGACCCTCTGCTGAATTAGACCATCTCCAATAAAAAGCCTAAATCAAGAAATCTTTGTCCCAAAAGAGGTCTGCGTACTCGTGTGGGATGCGTCCGCACGTGTGTGTGTGTCAACACCCTGCACATCCACAGAGACAAGTGTATTAATCAGCTTTGAAAGAGTGCGTCCAGCGCTCACGCATGCACCTTGCGTAACCAGAAACGCACACGGTCCACGCACGTACACACGCGCCCCCCCCCGACGTCTTGGCTCCGGTTGTCCCTTTAAAAATCCGAATCCAAGGCCAATGATTTATCAAACTCCTATTATCAAGAAAATGTCACGCGAAGGGCACCTTGCTCTGCACTGACGCAAACTCCGGTCTTTCCCACGGAGCCATAGAAAAGCTTTGCACTTGGTGCTTTTGCGCGGATACAAGCAGTCCGCCTCCAGCCCGCTCCTCGCCTTTTTACAGCAGTTTTCACCCTGCCAGCAGACATCTGCAATAAATGGTAAGTATCCGAAAAACACTTTTTCCACTAGCACTCTGTCTTAAGAAGTCTTTCTTTGCTGTTTTCTTTCTTTCTTTTTTAATTTTTTAATTTTATTTTTTTTACTGTTGTATTATTTCAACACTTGTTTTAAGCAGTTTTTCCACGTTGCGCTGTCCGTGGTGCTGAAATGCAGCTGCGGCTCCACATTACAAACTTTCTTCACTTCTTCGTGTCGGCGACCCGCCTGTTTTTGTTCTTGCAAGACTGAACTATGCCTTTTTATTGTTCACTCTATGGCTTTTAAACTTTGGATCAGTGAGAAAGTTTGACTTTTGTCCATCGACCTCTTTCCCTTTTTATTCTATTTTACCTTCTTCTGAACAGAAGCTATTGCACCCAGATGCAGTTATTGTTGTCATATTACTGTTAATTGCATTATTGCTATCAGCTTTTTTTGTAATAAACCCACACACATCTTTTTTTAATTTTTTTTTTATGTTTGTCTCTTTTAGTTTTTGTTGCAAATTTGAGGGTTTTTTTTTCCCCGGTTGCTTTCCCGCCCCCCCTTACAGCTACATTTCAGGGAGTCATTTGTAATTCCGCCGCCCCGGGTCCGCTCACTACTGTAACGCCGGTGATCTTGCATGCCTGCCGGGGAGAGCAGAGCCACCGAGAGACCCGCAGCAGCTTGTCTATTGCCCATAAAAATCAGTGGATGTGTGTGGCTGAATGACACGAGGGGGGAAATGGGGCGTAAAATTAAAGAATCTTGCAGAAAGCGAGAACTGGAGAAGCAAAGCAACCCCCTCCCTCCAACACACACAGCCCACACTCTCACTCACTCACACACGCACACACACACACACACACACACACACCAACACACCCGGTAGACTGTGAGCTGAAACTACAGAGCAGCCAGAGCCAGAACATGCTGCAGAAAAACGTTGCAGAAAGAGAATTAAGCATTTTCAGTCTGAGAGCAGAGATGGGCTGCAGCAGCCTCGCAGCCTCACGCTTTCTTTTGTCTTGCTGATCTGTCACTCATGTTCCAGGATTTCTCTGACCAGAGAGACATGGCCAAGCAGCCGGCCGGCGCTCCCACCGGCTACATCCCGACGCAACATCCCGACGGAGCTGCGGGACTTACAGCAAACAAACCGGACAGCACGGCGGCGTGCCCCCCGCCCGCCCCTCACCACCACCACCACCCGGCGCCCCAGCCGCCGCCTCCGTGCAACGAGAGCAAAACTTTTTGTCCCGCGGAAAATAAACCGGCGGAACTGGACAGCAATAAAGCGTATGGGACGTTTAAAAACACCCCGCCGGCGGTGCCCGGATCCGTGGCCGCCAACTCGGCCTTCAGGAAGGATTCCGTCGGCTCGGCCCGCGGGGGGTCCGCCCAGTACGGCGACCCGCTCCGGGCCACCGCGGAGCAGAACAACACCGCGGGCAACTGGACGGCTATGAGCCAGACCACCATCATACTGGGAACAGATGGGAACACGTCTGTTCAGCCCGGCACCGTGACGGGGGTAAGTCAGCTAAATGAACCGTTTCCTTAACCGGGGAGAGCGGCTGGTGCGTGGCGGCGGGGGCGCGGATGAGTCCGTGCGCCGCTGAGCGGAGAGCTGACTGGATTAACCTGCTGCCTCCTGACAGGGAAGGTGCAAACCCCGGGGAGCTCCCACCTACCGCCGTGCAGATCAGTGTGCTGTTGATGTGTGGTGGAGCGACAGAGATTGTGATACTGAGCTGTTGTGTTTGTCTCTCAGGAACATGTGATGTTGTAGGGGTTTGTTTCTGCACGGATGTGCTGGGAAATAGACTCGCTGTAGTCCCGACAAGTTTGTATCTGAATGAGCGGACGATTGTGCGCACACAGACTAAAGAGGAGCAACCACTAAGAGGCCGGAGTATAGATTTATGTTTATTGTTAGAATATAAAAGATGTTTAATAATCAAATGTAAAAATCTGCACACTGCAGTGGTATGGGTAGTTACTTCTCCGTTCTATCATCTCTCGTATTAAGACTTCCATGCAGCCACGTGACAGTGGTTCGTTTATTTGTCGGCGTTTGCCGCTAAATCAGCGCTGTGCAGCAGACCGACGCGGGTAAAAGCTGCATAGTCAAACCCCAGAGGGCTGAACTCCTGCGCGTGAGGACCCTCTGGGTGGATCCCGAGCTATTTGGCGTCCCATTATCTGTCCTGACCCCTCTGCACCAATCTGATGTAGCGTCAGAACTTTCAAACCCGCTTGTGTCAGCTGATTTCCCAGGAAAACCAAACGGGGGTATTATTTATAATCACCGGAGCAGCAGTCAGCTCAGAGGGAACACGAATCCACGAAACTATTTGCCTTATATTTGTTTGAAAAAAATAAATAATAATAATAATAATTGTGAATATAAACCATTTTTCTCTTGCTTGTTTATTTATTATTATTTTTTGCTCACATTTCAAAATCATTAACGATAACGAATATTGAATCATCCTCTCGCGTTATTTTCGGTGTTCCCCGCTCCCCGCAGACACACTTGGTACGGCCCAGAAGCCCAGGTGTTACCCGGCTGATAGGCAGCGCTGTACTACAGGAGACTGCGGATTGTTTCCAATCCCCGCGAGGGAACCCCCACCCCTCACACACACACACACACACACACACACACACACACACACACACACACACACACACACACACACACACAGGTTCTCGCATTCCCACGCATGGTGTTTGTTCAGTCTGCCTCTGAATGTTCGTGCAGCTTCTTTGGTGAATTTGCTCAGATCCTGCGGTGCAGCTGTAATTACGCATTTTCGTTAGTATTTGCTGCCGTTTTATCAGTAGGCCATCAGCGCACGTGTTTGAGATGTAATTTGGTTGTAATAATGGGTCTAAATTTGAAGATGAGTTGTTTTTTTTTTTAGGCTTGTAAATGGAAAGCAGAACTCTGATCATCCCGGATCTGAAATCCACGAGCCCTAATATTTATAGAGCAAAATTATACCCTTAATTCTCTGACAGGGTTCAGTCTTAAACGAATCTAATACTTAAAGGTTAAAACGCAACCGTTCGCTCATTCGCATTCTCCCTGTCTTCAGATGAGGCCCAGACTCGGTGCTTGTACCATTACCTGTCTGATGGGATGTGTACTGGCAGTCTGGTGTGACTGGGCTGCTTATTCTTTAGAACATGGATGAATGTCATTTATTTATTTTTACCCCTCTTAGAGTGACGATGATGACGAGGGGGGAGATGAGAATAAGGCCAGAGGAAACTGGTCCAACAAACTGGATTTTATTCTGTCCATGGTTGGCTATGCGGTGGGACTGGGAAACGTGTGGAGGTTCCCTTATCTCGCTTTCCAAAATGGTGGAGGTAAGACAGGAGTTTTCTGGGTCAGTGTTTTCTTTTTTTTTAGTCCCCGGCACGCAAACAAACGAAAAGCGTGTTGAGAAAATAGAAGTTTGCCTCGTTTCGATTCATTATTATTTGTATTTCTTATGTTCTTATATTGCCTTCTTAATGCCTGACATGTTCATTCTAATATGTCTTCTAGTTTTCTTTGTGGGCCTTTAATCAGACGAAAAAATATCTTCTTTTTTTTTTTGGATAGGTAAAAGCGAAAAAAAGATAAAATAAATGCACTGAAATGTTTTTGTATTGTTAGAAATATTAATACTATAATATTAATAGTAAAAATAACCACATATTATTATTATTATTATTATTATTATTATTATTATTATTATTATTATTGTTATATCCACGCTCCACGTATCTTTATTTCCATTTAATTCCTATCAAGTGTTACTGCTAGTTTCAGGCTCTTCTGCGCTCCGCAGCCTGATGTTTAATTCCCTTGCAGGAGCTTTTTTGATCCCCTACCTGACAATGTTGGGCATTGCCGGGATCCCAATCTTTCTCCTGGAGGTTTCCCTGGGCCAGTTTGCCAGCCAGGGCCCCGTGTCAGTGTGGAAGTGCATCCCAGCTCTGCAAGGTAAACTGCCACGAATCAACTCCAGGAAGAGAAAAAAAAACATTCAAAAATAAAAACTAATTTCTTGTCATCACGAGTACTTTTTCTTAAAGAGTAATTTATATATTTCGTCTCATTTATTTATTTTAGGTTGCGGGATTGCCATGTTGATAATATCTGTCTTGATAGCCATATACTATAATATTATTATGTGCTGGACACTGTACTACCTGTTCGCTTCGTTGAAGGGCTCACTGCCATGGGCTAACTGTAGGAATGAGTGGAACACGGTGGAATGTAAGGACAAAGACATGCTGCTGTTAGGTAAGACACACACCTTCACACACACGCACACACATACACACGCACACACACCAAAAGCACCTCTCTCCACAATGCGCAATGCGTCACGTCTCCCTCAGCTGAGGTGTCCTGCAGTATAATGAATCCTGACCTGTGATCTCTGCGGTGTTCTCACTCTCTCAAAAACACTTTAAATTCAGAGCACTTTACGTGTGATCCGTTTGTTAACGCTGCGGGCCAATAAAGTGTGAGGAAGGCCCCCCGTGTGACTGAAACGCACATTTCCACACACTTTCGATTCTTCTTCTGTGTGATAATGTCAGATTTTATGCTTTGAGGCAGCTGGGGCAGTTTGTCTTGGTCTGATTTTTTTAATGAAACTGTAGATGAAATCGTGTTTCGGCTGTGAGAGAATGCTCGGGCAGGGCCGCGGAGGGGCCCGATGTCGATCTGCGTCGAGTGAATATCAAAATTCCGCTCGCTTCGTGCGATATTCGCCTCCAGCGATTCTGTGAATTCAGCACAAAAAACTGCTTGCTTGACAAATTTACTGTACTGTCTGAGCTGCTGCAGTGCTGCAGTGAGCCCGAGACCGACCCCTGCTGGCTGCCACAGGAACTACAGGCCCGTTCAACGCCGTAGTCTCTCTACCACTCGCTCACTCGTTTGTGAGGAAAATAACATATCAGGGAGAAATTCTGTCAAAAAGAAAAGAAAGACATTGAAATAATATATACAGTAATGCACATTAGATTGATTTGTACACTTATATGTTTACATCATATGTTCAGATGCAGTAGGGGTGGGCAAAATAATGTGAACACCCTGACAATATGTTACAACAGCCCTGCACAATATTTTAAAACACTATTTGTAGTTTATTGTTTTTCACAATTTGTGTCAAAAAGACGTTTATCAAGGGAGCACATTTTGAGGGCACAAGTTGTGGTGTTGTGGCATCAAATCGAATGGTTAATGTTATTTTTTAAACACCATTTAGTTACAGAAAACTCTGCCTTTAAGCGGTTGAGTCATTGTTGTGTGCAAGATTGTATGCAGAGAGTTATTTTGAGTGAGCTTCAGTCTGCGCTTTGTCTTGAATTTGGAGAAAGAAATCCAATAGACCCCGCACTGTACATCTGCACTTTAAATCGTGTTTTCTTTTTTTTAAAAAAAGCACAAAACCAGTTTTGTCTGCACATTTTTTCTGACATGCCGGCATGAAAAATTGTGCAGTCAAAAGCAAAACCGGTTTTCTTATCTTTCCCCTGCCAAAAGGAGGCGCCTATTCAGTGTAATCACTCCTGTTGTTCATATTTGGCTATGTCTCAAAAAGAAGATAAATGTAAATTTGACACGGCTGGATCTCGCTGATTGTGTAGTCTCCAGATCAGCCTCCTGTTAGTCATCCAGTCGCCAAATCAGATCCATCTGTTCGCTCCCACTTTTACCCCGAGCGGACAGTAAGCGCTGTCCCACAGCAGCACTCTCTGCCAGTCTCTCCAAGTTGACGTGTGTTGGTTTCTGATTGGAACAGACTCGTGCATCCTGCGGGACAGAAACATCACCTCCGTCAAGAACTCCTCTTTCTGTCTGTCCGCAAACGCTGTGGGAAACCTGACCAAACTGATAAACATGACTGTGGACAGCAACAAGACCTACGTCAGCCCCAGTGAGGAGTACTTCAAGTGAGTGTATGATGACAATCTACAATTTACAGTAGAATTTAAGCCTAATAGAAACAAAAATGAGATCTGTGTCGTGTGGTTTGCCGGTCCAATTTTGATTTTATTTTTTGAAGGCCAACAGATGAGAAACAAAATCTGATCATTTCCTCTGTCTTCTCATGCAGATGCTTGACTTTCTAGGGCCGTTTAAACTGCATCATCTTGTATCATCAAACGGTTGACAAGCACTAGTAATGATTTAGATTTTATTTGGTTTGTTAGTTTCCAATTTTATCTTTGAAAATGTATCTTTTTACAACATTTTCAACTGACAATGTTGTGCAAATAAATTTTTGAAAAATCTCCTTTTTTACATTTTTTTTTTTAAACAATCTTAAAAATCTGCCAACAAGTACAACTCAACAGATTCAATTTGTTCTTAGTCACATTTAATAAATGGGTAGCAGTCTCTTGAGATGGAATAAGGCAATCATCTGCAAAAGAATCAAGGAGAATTGAATTATGAGAGAAATGAAATGAAGTAAATCAAGTTAATTTTTGTGTTGGAAACATTTGGAAATAATCTCACTGTCCTGGCAGACCTTCTTATGAGGAAAATGAAGACTAGTAGGACTTTGGTGAAATGAAGAAATTGTAATGTACAGATTTATATTCATCAGAGCATTTCAGTCTATTGAAATTCACAGTCAGGCTGAGCATTGCTGTTTGAATCTGCAGGTACAACGTGTTGCACATCTCTAAAGGAATTGAATATCCAGGAGACATCCGCTGGCCTCTGGCAGGCTGTCTGTGCCTGGCCTGGATCATTGTTTACGCGTCTTTAGCCAAAGGAATCAAGTCATCAGGAAAGGTAACAAAAGACGCACACTCCGGAAAATCAATCCTCTGCTGTTTGCACCTTTGGTCAGCCGTAAAAGAAAAACTGTGGCTTCAGTTTTTATAGTAGGGCATCGTCCTCCCTTCCATTCTGTGATGAAAGTGCCCCCTTTCGATGAAATGTGTAACATACAGGAAGTGAGCGCTGCAGAGCCTGAGCGAGTGATCAGCTCATGTTTAAAATGAACAGCCTCTGCTGTTGCCTGATGTTTGTTTGTCATAGTCTGTCAGCCTCTGAGTTAGTAAAATGCCCAGATTTCTTAATCTTTGGATTTGGCCTTTTGTATGTAATATGTGTATACCTTCTATTGAATTGTGTCTCTTTGAATCTCAGAGTTTTTATTCTTAAACCATATAAAGTATCACTGTTGTTACTTAAAATCAATGATCGCATTAAAAGTTCAACCTTTTAAAATTCTTTATAAGCTAAGAAAAAAAACGAACTAAATAAGCGGTGCAATGAATTAAAGTCGATTCAGAATCAATAAGCAAGTTTGTTTCTGGATTCAGCTTTGATCACCTCCAACCCATAGTTTAGGATAATTTTCTTCACTGCAACCCTCTCATAGTGCAGCGGTACGAAAGCACAGATAATTAACCAACTTATAATCGTTCATGTAAGATAAATAGGCAAGGGTTCTTGCCTTTGCACCTCCTTCAGTATCCATCCAAAGTAATTATGCAATTACAGTGACTTGTGTCATACAGTTCATGCTATAGCACATCCAGTCATTTTACACTTTTGCTGGAAGGGAAGAGAAAAAGGAAACACAGAATTAAATGACTCAAAATTGCAAGACATGTCTCACCTGGTCATGTTGGAGATAATTTCCTCCCTCGATTGAGGAGAGACAACATGCAAAAAAGATTATTTTACGTCACGCTGGGTGCGCTTAAGACTTAAGACTGTATAATGACGCCCTCTACTGGACACAGATGTGACATACACTGTGGTATCATTTCAGAGACTTCAGACTCCACTTTAGACCGCCAAATGATTTACATGTTTGGATCCTCCGACAACTCTTACTGGCTGTTGCTGTTTGCTTGTTGTCTTTACTTATCTTCTTGTAGTCCCTTGTTTAGAGCAAACAAAACTCAAATACATTCATAAATAAAACTGACCGTATTATTTTAACAAAGATTTGTCGTTAAAAAGTATTTCTTTAAATGTTTTTAACAAATTATCAAGTGGTGTGTAGTGCAAAAAGCTCAAAATGAATCTGCTTTACATTACAGAAAGGGAGAAATAAACACTAAATGTAAAGTGACTGTCTAAAGAAAAAGGGTAGTCTCCTTTAAAACAACTTTTATTTATTTCTTAAGTAGTATTATCATTAGTTATATATATAAAAAGAAAATGTGTGCCATTGTCTTCTTTCTTGTGTCCTTCCTGCTCAGGTGGTTTATTTCACAGCCACATTTCCCTATGTGGTGCTGGTCATCCTGCTGATCAGAGGAGTGACTCTGCCCGGTGCCTTTGACGGCATCCTCTACTTTATCACACCAAAGTGGGAGAAACTGAATGATGCAAAGGTACCTGCCACTGCTTGCTTGATTCGACCTTGATGTATTTTGCACCGTTTGGCCTTTCCTGCTGTTTACCTGCAGCTCTTCCCCTTGTTCCTGTGTCAGGTGTGGAAAGATGCAGCCACTCAGATCTTTTTCTCTCTGTCGGCTGCTTGGGGAGGCCTCATCACTCTCTCCTCCTACAATAAGTTTCACAATAACTGCTACAGGTAAACACACAAAAGGTAAACTATTCTTCTGGCACCATAGATACATGACACTGTATCTGTATGTCTGATAGAAATGTCAATAATAAATGGTACTCTTTGCAGCCAGCAGTTCAGTGTTTCCTTTATTTTGTCTCACCTAAAGCATCGGCCCTCAGTGTTTAAAATCAGTGGAATGTATTTAATTCATCACACTCTCACTAAGATAAAACATAAGAAGGTATGTTATTACTCTTACCTGTAGTGCTGTTTATCTTTTTAAAATGATTTTCTTTAGTTTTAACCTTTATCAATTCAATTGATTAATTGAATAGCACAACAGTTAAGAGGAAAAATATAATTATATGGTGAACTGTACCTTTAATACTGAAAGTGTTTTGCATTGAACATACCTTCAGTTAAAATATCCTGCACACATATGCCTCATACAAAAACCGTGCAGGAATATAACCTGAAATCCACTTGTTGGACAAAATAACAGAGACATTTTGACCATATAAGGCACTGCACCCCCCTGTGTACACCTTATGTAATTGCCTAACACTGTTTAGAGCGTGCTATTTGCAGAAATGTGTTCCTGCCAGTAGATGGCGCCATTGTAGCTCTTAGCTGTGTGTACACAAGACGGCAACCTCCTGTGCCAAATAGAAAGAGCATTATCAGATTTCACACCACTTGTTAAATGTAGCATGTTTTGAATACTGCTGCATTGTTTCAATCACTAAGGCAAATATTTGCTTATTCAACCTCCGTTTCTCTCTTTCCTCTTCCCCCCCCTGCAGGGATACTATAATTGTGACATGTACAAACAGTGCCACCAGTATATTTGCCGGGTTTGTCATATTCTCTGTCATTGGCTTCATGGCACATGAGTTGAAAGTGCCGATAGAGAAGGTGGCAGATGAAGGTAAGACACCGAGCCAGCAGGCAGCAGCAGCAGGGCGCCGCTGCTCACCGACACACACCTGAACAAGTTTAATCGGTTGCTCTACTGTGGAAATGGTGTGTGTGTGCGCTCATATGTGTGTGTGTGTGGGTGTGTTTGTGTGTGTGTGTGTGTTTCAGGTCCAGGCATAGCGTTCGTGGTGTATCCAGAGGCTCTGACCAGACTTCCCCTGTCTCCCTTCTGGGCGATCATTTTCTTCCTCATGCTCCTGACTCTTGGCCTGGATACCATGGTAACCACTGTTCCTTCAGTGTGTGTGTGTATTGTTGTTCCATACTTGTGGCTCATATTTCCTCATGACAAAGATGAGGTGAATCTTGAGAGTGTGGAGAACAGTCCAGTTCCACACTTCTTTTAATTGCCACGTATAAAGACACAACCTGAGAACTGGGAATTACACTTGTGAAAAACTCACTGAGCCAGATTACGAAGTGAAAGTACAATAACTTCAGCATGAGACCAATTTAATTTAGCACAAAGACTGGAAGCAAAGGAAACTGTGAACTCACTTACTGTGACTAAATTCACAATGGCTCCCCTGAAAACCTGTTGCGAGAACCAAAAAGCACAGGCACAACAGTTTTAGAGATTTTAGAAGATGTGTTTATGTGTAGCCTACCTCCTGCTCCTGGTCGGTGTTCCTAACTAGGCTAAACACCTTGTGGATCTACCACTGTAGGGAATACACAAATGACATCAATCCTCATCTGAACCTAGGCAAGGCAAGACAACAAGCTTGTTCTCTAAAATCAAATTTTTTGTTGGCCACTTGGAGGCAGAAAAACTCCACTATGCCTTTTCCTGACTACAACCCACATCAAAAAGACTGAGAGCAACACTATAATTCTGTTGGAGTCAGGTATCTGTCATTCACTCTCATTGTAGATCTGGTGTGTTCTTTACTAACTCCTAAAAAAAAGTGCCTGGCTCTTTAGCCGCAGTGGGTTGCAACTACCTCACCAGCTAATAGCTAACTTTGTTGTCTGGTGGGCAGTGATTATACAGTGTCTTTATCAGGGTAGAGACAGGCAGAGCATTAAGGACAGGATTTTTTTTAATAGTTTACGATTAGTCTTTGATCAAAGTAAATGAATATAGTCAGTAAATTCATAGTGATCGCCAGCGTTCAGTTTGCATTTGTAAATTCTTTATCTTTTTGTGTGTTGGTTTTGTGAGAAAATACAGTTTCTGTTGGTAAAGATCTAGAATTTTCACGGCATCAGCAGACGTTATGCCATTAATTAGAGTTTCTTGACTTGTGTTTGCTCAAAAGTAAACACTGAACTTTGGTAGCGCCATCCAGCTAGGTATAAATGCCGCACACATTGACCCAATTAGCATAATTACCCATACACACCACCCACTGTGACTGATTTCAGCTGAAGTGCTCGAGCTCTCGGGTGCTTGAGCCGAGGGGTGCCTGTGTGATTGGAGTGAGTGAAACTAAGTTGACCTTAAAGTTTCGGAACAACACGACTGAAGTGCGTCTAAGTTTAAGTGCAATTAAGGTACATTACATTGAAGTAAGGTTGACGTACATTTATAGACTAAACACTTCATCTTTCTGTGGTTTCAAGGAGGCAGGTACGGAGGCTTAATTGTGCCACTATACTATGTATAGACTTTTACAGTCTTAATTGTAATAGATGGATAGAATAGAATATAAATTGATTGATAGCATTTGCATTTAAACTCATTTTAATATTTGCATTTTAAAACAGAACCACAATTATATATTCTTTTAGAACCCTTTTAAAAGTGAGTTCTGTATTCCATATCACAATCCATTTGTCCCCTTTACATTTACAGTTTACATTTTATAAGTATGAGGTAGAATTGACCGTCGCAATTTGTGCTGAATGTTACATTACACCATCTGCCACTTCTCATTAGGTTGTTAAAATGATGCCATGTTGTACATAATGTATAGGATATTGAAATTCAACCACACTAGACCACTTTTAAAGACAAAAACACTTTGCAAAAATATTTAGCAAACCATCATTTTATACCAGTTTAAAGATGCTGTAATGTATATTTTTAGATTTCCAAGGAATCACATGAGTACACGTAATGTGCTCATCATGACAAATCCAGTAAATTAAGAAAATAACATTTACAAAGTTGACCTCCTTGTGAACCTTGTTTTCCAGCAGCGTGTGGGCTATATTCAGAAAAAAAAACTCTTATTTTCTACCAAACAGGCAAATTTGCAACTTTGTGAATAGCTTGGAACATCTAGCAGCTAGAGAGATTTTCTTAGAGCTAGTAACAGAGTAATTATTGAACATACGTTCATCAAGTTGCCACAACAACAAAATGAGTGTTAATGGTGCTCCGTGTCTGCTGGGTGTGTAAATTTAGCTATTTTTTGTGAATACATTTTTCAAATAGCTTAATCACATGTCAGTGTTGTGTTTAACTTTACTTTAATGCCCTCAAGGTGACTAAAAAAATCAGCCAGAACAGCTTTAAAGAGACCCCTTTTCAGAACAACTGGTGCATCACTACACTTTAAAGTTACAAAACTAATTGTGTCAGTCACTGCACTGATTCATTCCTCATGTAACTTCAGTGAACAAACACCGAAGTCTCCGGGATGTCTTCAAAGTCCCCAGCACCTCCAGCAACAATCCTGTGCAAACAATTCAGGCTAAAACACCGACTCCTTCAAGTGCACTGTGACGCTTCTGAGCCTAGCGGAGGAGCAGAGGGCACAGGAGCACATTAAGACACAAGTCAACAGTAACAGTAAATGATGATGTTACTTTGCCTTGGCAACGGCGCCTCCGAGGAGAGGGCTGGTGGCTTTGTTGTAGAAGAGCAGCTTGGCGGTAATAGGCTTGGGATGTTGACGGGAAATTAGTTTTGGGAGCTCAGGAGGAAGGAGAGGAGCGGAGAAGTGGCAGATAGCTCAGCACCAATGCGTTTTCTTCAGCAGCCACACACACACACACACACACACACACACACACACACACACACACACACACACACACACACACACACACACACACACACACGCGCAAGCACACACCATACCAACCTCCCTCACTTTGCCTGTTTGTGTTTTCATCAACCACTGTCCTCTGGGGCTCTGGACCCCTTTTTACCATCATGTTACATTTTCTAATCTCCAGACAGACTCCACCTGTCAGGTCACTTCATTGTCATCTAAATCCTTAATAGTTATTTGTTTACAAATCTGCTCCTGCTCAGGATTAGGATAATGTAGTTGATTTGTTTTGGTAATAAATGAAATTACAGTAAAAATGGGTTTATTGGACGAATTGAAGACGAACAACAGCAGCGCCAAATTCTGACAGCAGCAGCTGCTCTAATTTAAATGAGGTAAACCTGCTGACTGGAGGCTTTTCAGCTGAAAACGCTGCAGCAGTCTCTCCTGATTGGAACATTTTCCGTAATTTTTTGGTAAAGACAGTCAGGATGTGCCTTGCACACTCAGCCTTAACGTCTGGAGTTTTGCGTTAAACCTGAAAGACTTTAATCATACATGTGATTAACAGAAGAAAAAATATCAATCTCCACCCTGTCTCCCCTCCCCTCTCTTTACATTTACCCCGCCCTTTCTTCTATTTATCTCTGTTCCAGTTTGCCACCATTGAGACCATCGTGACCTCCGTGTCGGACGAGTTCCCACTATACTTGAGGAAACACAAACCGCTCTTCACCCTGGTCTGCTGCGCCTGCTTCTTCATCTTGGGATTTCCCATGATCACAGAGGTAACGACACGGTCACCAAGACACACATCTGCTGCATGTGCACACTGGGGTTTACACCGGGAATTCTCCCAGCGTCCTGCGACTCGGTCTTTGAATAAGCCGACAGATTTCTGCATGTAAAGTGCAGTCGCGGCCTTCAGAGGAGCAGCTCAGTGAGCGGAACAAGAGAGGCTGAGTCTTATTAGAATCCCCCCAGACAGCTTCAGAGGACAAAATCCAGCCTAAAGTAGGATTCATACATTTCACTTCTTATGATCCGGTACAAGTGAGTGTCAAAGTTAGGACCACGGACAAGTCAGAGGTGGAACAACATGAGGGAACAGGGCCGAGCTTTGGATTTTTTGTTGTAATATTGAGTTTCTCTATGTGGCTGTGTGTTTGCGACAGAGCGGGATGTTCATGCTGCAGCTGGTCGACACGTTCGCAGCCTCCTACTCTTTGGTCATCATTGCTATCTTCGAGCTGGTGGGGATTTCCTACCTTTATGGTGAGTATAGCTCATCCTGTTTTATCTAATGACCTTTGACAACCAAGACTCAGTCCAAAGCTATGCTGGTGGCCACTAGAGGCCGCAATGTTAGTTACGTCCCACTACATCAGTGTCTGTCAAACGTTTTTATAGACCAAGGACCGGTTAACCAATAAAAATAGACTTCATGGTCCACCTAATTTTCCAACACTCCCCCAAAACAATCGGTCCACTTTAAGAGTATGTAACAAATGACGGCCTAATTAGATGACGGCCTTGCAAAATAGCATAACCGACTGACTCATCATTGTCCCTTTACGATCTTAACGGGAAAAACTGTGCTGCTTTTTCTGAGACATCAGCGAAGCAGGACAGTGACACCAAACAGTTGCAAAAGAGTCACAAAACAGTCGGCTTCCTTGCTGAAGTCTGACAGCACACCAGAAAGCCAGTTCAAATGATAATGTTGGAATAACCGACAAGTTGAGTGAATATTAAACACTCCATATCCACCCTACTCACCATGAGGCTTAACACTTAATTTAGAGCACGATATTGTAGCAAATCAGACCACTAGGTGGCGCTTGCAGACGGTCCACTGTTCAGAAAGGCCACTACACGAAAAAATCTTGTTCTTGTAGGAATCCTGAGGGTGACATAGAAGTCAACAAAATAAAATGGCTTATGAGTAACTTGAAGAAGTATTTCAAAATGGAGTGAAGGTTACTTTTGTTTGTTGCATATATACTACCAGCAGTGTGATGATACAAAGCAGGCTGAAAATCAGCAAAGTTCTTGTTTAATATCAGGCTGGAAAGCAGCATTTCACAGCCCTCTCTGGGTGAAACTTTTATACCTTTATTTTTCCTAACTTCAGATCCTTTAAATTCTAATGTTCAAGATACATTTCTGCTCTAAAACAAAATGGTTCAATCTAAAAAACTAAACGAAAAAGCAGCTTAAATATTGAGCTGATCATCCAACAGTCTGTCATGTTGGACAGTATCATTTTCTACACTCACTGCTGTCATTCCAGCAATGACCACTAGGTGTCTCTGTTGTAATTTACAAGACAAGCGCACACACACACACACACACACACACACACACACACACACACAGAATGCTCAGGTGTGTGTCAGAAGGCTGTTACCAAGGAGCAAAGAAAGCCCTCTCCTCGAGTCTGTCAGAGCTTCAGCACAGGTGACATATTGAAATGATTGTGTGACTCGGCCTCTTCATGTCACTCACTGTTATCCATCAATAAAGACGGACGAATGAAGCCATCTGCTCCCTCGCTTTACTCCAGGGACGACAGAAACCGATACCTTCTCTCTTCCTTTCAAACACCCACACACACGCACACACACACACACACGGTTGGATTGAATTTGGTCCTTTTTTTAACGGATCTTATTAAACCCAAGTCACCCTCTGTGTCTCCACTTCCTGACTTTCTTCCATTTCTCTTCTTTTATTTAATTTCTCTTCCCCTTTCTCTTCTCTCGCTGCAGGTCTGCAGAGGTTTTGCGAGGACATTGAAATGATGATTGGTTTCCAGCCAAACCGATTCTGGAGAATCTGCTGGGCCTTTGTGACTCCGACCATCCTGACGGTATATTTGTTTTTGCTCCTCTCATTCTCCCCTCTCTCGCGCACACACTCGCGCAGACACACACTGACATGTGCGGCTTAAAATGTTTCCATCTCCGCTGCCGCCTCTAAAGTTCATTGATTTGCAGTTGGAAGGGAACAGGGGAGAAATTGCTCTTGTTACGCTGAAATCGAAAATTATTTCTTCCTTCTAATTCCTGTCATGTCACCCAGTCTCAAGTTGTTTGTGTTTTCGAAAAACGGTAAACGGCAAATAGCACGACGTCAGTTCAGCTGTTGCAGACATACATATACACTTATTTCCACAGCACACTTCCTATAAAATGGCCACTTATTTGTGTATGTTGTAACGCTGTAGCCTGTAAATTCAAATGCGCAGCAATTACCGGCGTGACAGTGTTGGACACGGTGAGCATTAACGTTAGTAATTGTACTGGGAACCACTGTAGCTCCAAAGCATAGGTGACGATGACAAATGTAGCAGCAGTCTGGCCGGCTGGTCATCCTGCTGCTCTCGAGGGAGATCACATTTCCTCGGGGAGTTCATTGATGCACACACTAATCTATTTCTGTCTGCCTTCCTTTTCTGTTTGTCTTCCTTTCTTTCGGCTTATTCTAATCCTTCTCAGCCAACTTTGCTGTAGAGGAGGTAGAATTCGTTCACCTCTGT
>CAEMYA010000013.1:7685764-7707754 GCA_903131615.1 Diplodus sargus
TGGAAACAGGCCCCCCTTTCCTCTTCCCTCTCTTCTTCCTCACCACTTCCTCTCTTGTGTCAGGGAGGAGTGGCTGCCCAGGTGGAGTCTTCTCCTCCGCTGCTGCTTCAGTAAATGGGCTATCATTGCCTCCCACACATGACCACTGATTACTCCAGAACCCTTCCCAGGGATCTTTATTCCAAGAGAAAAATCGTGTCATAAAATGACACAGCTCAGACTGCACTTGCAATATTAGACTCACCGTAGCTGCTCCCTATGGAGTCGTGTGTGTGTGTGTGTATGTGTGTTCCTGTATGTGAGTGTGTGTGTGTGTGTGCGCGTGCCATCATATACGTGTGTAGAGATAATAAATCATCTCGGTGCAAGCAGACAAGAAAAACAAAAAGAAAATTGAACGAGAGAGAAACAATGGTTCAACGAGCTCGACGGGGATCTGTGTTCTGTTCCATCTGTGTACAGAATTCCATCTGCAATACAAATATTATCAATTGCCTGTGTGAGAAAAAAAATAATAATCACAGTATGCACTGGTATCACATTTTGTTCCCATACAGCAGTACATATGTATATTCACACTTGCTCAGTCGCTCTTGCTTCGTCAAAAATAGATTACAAGATCTGCAATTTGTGCCTCCTACGTCCCAGTAGAGTAGCAAACGCATCCTGAACTTCCAGTAGATACACTTCGCCCTGGACGACTCTGCAGTATGATAGAAGCTTGGGTCGTTTTTCTCTCTGAGTCTGAGGTACCATTTGTGATTGCCCTCTTTGCCTATTTATTAAGTCATATTCCTCTTCTCCTCTATTGTATTATCCTATAATGTAAAGTAGCACACTCCTAACATAGCAAACAACTAGAGTAGCCTCTCCTTCCTTTAGTAGGTGATAACGTGGCCATTTAACCTTTTTAAGCCCAGAGAACCTGACCTGATAGCCGCCCTGTGCATATATTTTAGATGGTGCATTTATCGCTGTGTGTGTTGTGAACTTGTCAAGCCCTCTGTGAAAGCCATCTTAGCAATGTGCATCACATCATTAGAATAACAGTATGAAATATATTTATATATCTATATATATACATATACAGTAATATATGGAAAGCCTCCAGCAGAGAAGAGAGCTAGCGAGAGATAGAGATTGAGTGCGTGCGTGTGTGTTTTCATGTCTCTCTGAGCACATTTCTCTTGCTAGCTGTGTAATATCTTGTACAAAGTGTACAAAAAAACAAAACAATCTACAAGTCGTAGGTGTGTGTGTTGTCGCGTCCTCACAATGTTAGGAGCAGCTGCTATGCGTGAGTAGATGAAGATTAGAATAGAAAAATGGACTCCTTCTCTCCTGGAAGTGTACTTTGTCTCTTGATGTTTGTGGTAGAGCTCCGGAGACCTCTTTGCCATTTTCAGACTTATGCCTCTTGCTTCTCTGTGTGTTCTCATGAAAAACAGGGTCTCAGGTATACTCGATTCCATCCAACTACTCCGGTAGTTGTAGGAATAACAGCATTCAGTGCATAGGAAAACAGAGAATAGAGCCATCTTAATGCTAACTATATTGGAAGCAGTGTGGAAGTGTGTTGCAAAGGGTCAGAATCACAAAGCTACTTCCTGATGACCACAATGCAGCATCGCTTTGCATCCTGCTCGCTGTTGCTTAAATGCGCCTTGCGTTGATAATACAGGGACGTATAAGTGACTTTACCTGTTTTCGCCGAACTATGTGCTGTGTGAAGTCAAATTTCTTGCTTTTCATTATACAGTAGCTAGATGGAAAAACAACACTAAGTTGAGATACACTTTAAAAGTTTGGATGCTGTGAGATTTAATTGCCTCTCGAGCCAGTTTGTTGACCATCGATACACTGATCAGTTTTATTTGCACGGGCAGAAAATTGAGTTTCTGGTCACCTTGCCCGCACTGTCATTCATTATTTCCCTTTAAGTTGTGCTGGCGACACGTCATTAGCCCACATGAACAACTGTAAGGGTGTTTCTGGGTGTGTTAAAGTTCCCTTCACATGTTACACTGGAGCACTGTAAAGGAACAGTCTAGTTGGGGCTCAGCAGGCGTCCAACTGGCTGTGCAGGCATGACAGGCAGCCAGCCTTTACTTCATGGCCTGCCAACCAATTACCTACAAAGTAACACCATGTATCCACTCAGAAGCAATTAGTCCATTCCACATTTTGACCAGTTGGGTATGCATTACCGCGTATCCATAACGCCATGATTGGCGTTACTGTGCTTTTATCACTGCAGGTGTTGACTTGTTGAGTGGCTCAACTGTTTCAAATGGAGGCTGCACGTTTGAACGCAATAGTCGCTCAGAGGTTTAAAGGTCTCCTAACTATTTCTGGAAGCCATGTCTATTCATGACCTTGAAATGGAAATAGCACAGATATGATTTAAGAGGTTGTTTGAAAACATAATCACTTAATGAGCACAAATGCCCTGTTGTTAAATAGTTTGCTTGCTCCACGGCGTTGCTTTAAGACTTAGTGTAGTTCACTCTATTTGTTCAAACCTTATAATAATGTATGTCTGTGCAAATCTGTATGTGTGTTTGTCTCTGTGTTAGTTTTACTGAACTCCTCTTAACTGTCAATCAGATGTTTGCATGGCCAGTCTCAGAGTAGATCGCTGAAAGAAGCAGAGGAGATTTACAAGACTCTTTTCCCCCCTAGGATGCCTCAGCCCGATGCTCCTTTTTCTCTTCGCTTACAGACGCGAGCATCTTAAACCACCAATTGTGAACTTGAGCTGAGTAAAAAACAAACTTGTAAAATTGATATGCTTTTAAGAATTCAATCCTATGACAACTACTCAGCAGGGGTGGATAAAGAAGCAGGGTGACATTTTTGTGTTGGATGCAGTGGACAGAATGCCCTTTGTAGTAAGATTTGAATGATAAAAGCCTTTTGTATCCTGAGATAAATTGTATTGATTTCCCTCAGGGCCACAGATAGATAACTAAGTTTTGTGTCCCTGTGTTTACCTTTATTGAGTTTCTCTGCTTTTGTTTTGAGGAAAAAAAAAATGGCTAAGGGTTCAGTTAAAACCACATTGCTTCATAAGACGTAACACTGAAGAGCTTGCATGTGCAGTTTGTGTTGCTGTAACTCAATGTCCATGTATAGTAATCCTTGTCCTTCCTCTCTCGATAATATAAGTCCGTGCATGTTTACTTTAGGGAGCTTTTTGTTCGACATGATGTTAAGAAACGAGGGTTGCTATTGTCCTTCTTACAGAGGGGGAAGAAGAAAAAAAAACTGTCTGTTCACTTTGCCTGCAAGTCAACTTTGGGCAGTATAGGTAACCAAAGAAAGAGTACTTTAACTAGAGTCGTAGTGAAAACAGAAAACAAGCTTAAGAAGAAAAAAAGATTGTGTCATCTGCGTATAGGAGGTTGAGATACTGCCATTCATATCCCATGTAGTGTTCCTTGATGTTTGCCAATACGTTACAAAACATCTTCAGGTAACCATTGGCCTTATAGATGTCCTCTAATGGTAGAATATTGTATGTATTTCAAAAATAACACCACAGAATAGCTTATTGTCTGTCTCATATGGTAACAGTATTCCTATTGTTATGTCTGTTGTGTCTTTTTGGCACTTTATTGTCCGACCTATGAATGCATAGGTTAAATTTCTAATTACTTGAGTAATGTCATATATTTCTGTGTGTTCTATATGAGGTACTGCTGCCTATGGATATAGATATGTGCCTCCAACAGCCCATGACATCCTTTGATTTGATTGTAGACTAGATATATAAGAAATATGTTTTAAAATCTGTGTGAGATGTAAAAAAAAAAAAAAAAAAAGAGAAAGAAAATATATATCATATATGTGAAATGCATCTATTTATTTTCAATTTCATCAATCTTTGAGGCCCTACCTCAGATTTTGTATTTATGTATAGAAATGCAATTGGATTATAGTATCTTTGCCAATAATAATATATCGCTATTATATCATGAAATGTATAACATATGAATCAATAAATAAATGTTATTGTTTTATTTGTTGTCACTCTGTCGCTTCTTTTAGACAGGCGCCCTGCTTTAAGTGGAGTTATAAACAACAACGACAAGGAAATTGGGTTAAGACAATAAATCCCCCCTGTGACGTGTCAATCAGCTTTTATATTCAGCTGCTAAATAACTAAAGGCATCACGGCTTTGTGAAAACACTACATACTGTTTGCTGTTTACTGGAAAATCATGATCAAAGGGGAAGAGATTGAAGGAAAAAAAGCGGATTTGAACGCTCCTGCAGGCTTGTTGGTTGTTGGTACGTACCATGTGCTGCTGAACAGCACCGACTGTGGCAGGCAAGCTTGCATATTTCATATATCAAACTAATTTGCAATTTAAATTCATTTGCAAGAAGCACACTGGTTAGTACAATATGTTTTACACAACAGCAAGTAGTCCCTTCACAATGCTGGGAAGCAAAAAGACATTTGATTTATTGGATTCATGCCTTGATTATTGATTAATTAATTGTACATATGATTGCATAATACAATTATCAGCCATTTTAATATTTGATTGTGCACTATTCCATAACCATGTGAGCAACTCTGTGTGAAGCTTTAAAGGGACAGAGTTGGTGTGAAGCAAATGCTAAGACGCTGCTGTGAGGCAGATCATATTTGCCAGGTTGACCACTTAGCATGTTAACATGAGCTAATTAGCACTAAACACAAATAACAGTTGAGGGCGACAAAACTATTGGGCGAACTGAAATGTTGGCATGATGATGAAGGTAGATGAAATGTCAGGAGATCATCACTGTCAATAGGTGCCATCCTCTGGGGACCATGAATGTTTGCTCAAAATTTCCTCTCAATCCTTTGTGGAATTTTCAAGATATTTCACTCTTTAACAAAGATGTAGACCGATTGATCAACATGCCAACGTTCATATGGTATATAGTCATGGCAAAAAATATTTTGGATTTGGATTTTGGATTCTGGAATCAACATATTGCACTTCGACGTATATCAATTCTGGCAATGTGAGCAGGTTCTTACTTCCAATATGTATACACTTCAAAATACAAAATGCCATTGTAACTAGAATGGAATATATCAGTAGAGTGCATACCTCCACCAAGGCCTAACAGTCCTCTTTGATTTAAGCAAGCCTCATTCAGTATCAAAGTATTAGTCTCTGAGAAATTGACAAAAATATCAAAGTGCTGTATCTCACAATTTTAAAGATGATGAGAAAAAAAATGTATGGATCTGTCCCTCTAAATAAATCCGCACCAGAAGTTAATGTGCTCTGTTCTGTTTCGTTCAGCAGTTTGTGTGTAATCACTGCTGACAAACCAACCAACCAACAAATGAACAAAGATGAAAACACAACCTCCGTTGCAGGAATAATGGACAGCTTAAGTTGAGCCATGTTGGAGGAGCAGATCATTGAACTCACTTTGCTTGTTTCATTGAAAACAGACTCTTACAATGCAAACTGAGAATCGTCACCTAAGCCTATGTCTGTCAACACTCTGACACATTAAAAGTTAACTGCCAAAGTTATTCTTCATCCTTCTCTTGTCCTGTTGGGGAATCGTGGTGATCTGTCTTTTGACTGAACTAAAGTAGAGTGTATAGCATTAAGAATTCATCAGATATTCTTTTCTTTCTTTTGCTTGGACTGCAGCATCAAAAGTCCAGTATAAAGCCAAAAAAAAAAAAAAAAGAACATTTAATTTATGAACTTTGGTGTTCTCTTTGACAGGCCTTTTTTTCAGAGATCCTCTGCAGGAGCAGACAGACTATTCCTCAGAACACAGGGAGAGCCTCTGAATTAAAGCGGTACATTTAGGATTTCTGTGTATTTGTCTCACTACACCTTGATATTAAGAATATCATTATCTGTTGATATTTTTTCTTTTGTAATCGATTTCACTTACTGTAGCTTATTATCCAAAGGGGTATTCATTATGAGAAGCTGGATGAGCCTCTTAAATTGAATTTACACCCCAAATACCTTCAGCTCCTTCCACTTCGGCTGCAATTGGTATTGACTGTTTGACAGTCTACCCCAGAGGCTGAGCAAATGAAGTTGTTCAGTTTGAAAGATAAAAAAAGCTACAAACCTGAATAACAGAAATAACACCATCTGTTATTCACCTAAATTAGACAATTTACTCAAAATAACATACAGGACTACAATCAACAGATCTTAAAACCAGTGGGAAATTTCTGTCTGTTTTAAGATAAAGCATCGTTTAGCATCTGTTGAAAGCCCATTTTGTTGAGGGAAAGTGCTGCCATCTGTGGTGTCAGCTCTGTCCTTCTCCTCCCAACCTGCTAATGTAAGATCAAAGATCTCTGCGGGAGGGAAAAAATAAAGTTTGATGCGCTCAAGAACACTTTGTCTCCTTTTTGCAGGTGCTGACATTCAGACATTTATCATTCTGACTGCGGCAGTCTCGTCTGCTCTCTGCCCGACAGCCCCTTTGTTTACCTCGCCATCAGTTAAAAGTTGCCTGGCCCTCGGCTCAAAGACGCAAGACCCAGTGCACAGTTTCCTGCCTCTGTTCAGCTGACAAGAAAATCCTTCATGATTTATCTCATCAGGTGATGAAAGCTGATGAGATAAGGTAGACGTGAGCTGACCTTGAGGAGCAGAAAGCTCACAGCTACACCAGCAAAATATGATAATATGCTTAAAAAAATGTTGGTTTTATTTGCTTTCATAACACAGAACAGGTCTACGCTGTGTCATGATAGCAAATAAAACTGCGGTTGACAACAACATAATGACATGATTAAGGGGTACCTGTTTCTCCTGCCTCTCATTGTGAACCGCTGAAGTGCTTTCATTACTGCTGAAATGTAAAGCGTCTCATTTTGGCTTATTGTCAAAACCCAACCTGATGACAATGAAAAATAGAGGAAATTAAATGATGTAAGTCCTCTTATCCAGCCCCTAGCACTGCTGCAGATAATAGAGTGCTGCTTATCTATGTACTCTTTCATTCATTTGTGTATTTATTTGACTCAATGCTCCTAAAACACATGAGCTCAGTAATAAAATAGCAATGAGTTAGAGAGTGCCGCCCTGTCTAAACACATTTCAAAGCCAGCGTTGTGTTAAGTGTTTCTCCTTGACTTGAGGACATCATTCACAAGAGAGACTCTTGAAACATTGCTTTCATTTGCACCACCGTCAGATTCAGGTACGCAACTGTTTCCTGCCCTCGCGTTCGTCTGGCTCTTTGACTCGCAAATCTTTTGTGGTGTGGGAGTGATGCGCACAAAAATGATACGTGACATGCTGTTCGGTGACAGATGAAAGGAAAGTCAGTGTGTTAGTTCTTTAAGGACACTTTTATTATCATGGTAATTGTAATCCATTTTGAATGTTTGTAGTTTAGCTCTTGGTTAGTAATGTTTCAATAAGAGTCTTAATTAATGTATTCATAACTTATTTGTTGACTTATTTTAACTTAATAAAGGGGACCAATTATGTTTATTGCTTCCTTTATTTTCTTTAGCAGGTGAAAGATCTTAAAAGTTCAAAAGGTCCTGCACCAGTAGAAGCTCCTCTCTCCCACGGGAAACACTGCCCCTGACACGCTTCATCAGTATTCCCGCCGTTAATTCAATGACATCACACTACTTCGCAGAGTCACACATTTGCATAATTTATGCCTAACATCTAGTTTTGCACGTAATGTTTGATTTAGCACCGCTGCACTGACACTGCTAGCGGTGCTGGGTCAGACATGTGTGAGCTGACCAATCAGAGCAGACTAGGTATTCATGAGGGGCGACCTTAAAGATGAGAGAGCTAAAACAGGGACAGACACAGTGCTGCAGAACTGGACAGTATGAGAAAACTAATTGTGTTTGAGCATTAAAGCATGTAAATCTATTCTAATAGTAACCCAACATAAAATCCTGAACCTGAAAGAACCTGCTTTAATACTTGTTTTTATGCTAGACCATGATCCTGTCCTAAACCTAACCAAACTCTGAACGTTACGCAATGTTAACCATGCGTTACAAAAGCTTTCTGTCAGCTAATATGGACACTAAAGTGTATCTTTTCTGTTTATATGTGACACAATGTGGCAAAACATCAATACTTAATGACCTGGGAATGGCAAATTTGTTAGCAACAGTGGCTTCTTTTGACATTAAGCAGACATGAAACAACATATGGAGTTCCTCTTGGCCACCTGCTCCTCCTCGTATATATCTCAGCATTGACGCTTCATTAATTTAGAAATACGAAGAAAAAGGATCAGTATAGAAAGAGACAAAATATTCAAACAAAGAATCTTATACCGAAAAAAATTATAAACATTTAAAACTGAAAGCATGCAGCCAAGGAGCTCTCTCTCTTTATTACTTATTAATCAACTATTTGATAAATCTAATCTAATCCAATATAAAAACATAATAGAATGAATAATGTTAGCTTTATATCATTCATAATGACATTTTATATTTATATCTTAACTACAGGAATAAAAGCAAAATGATACACCTTACACAAGACTACATTTCTGAATCTTAAACATTATTTTACCATTTAATTGAATACAACTTATATATGGTTACATACGGAAGCCCTAAAGGGCCATGCAGTCATACATTTTATTTCCTCCGTTTTCCATAGATTACGGTGCAATTTTCTCGAGATCTGAGAAAAAGGGAAAACAAAGTTTTGTTATCTCAAGAAAATTATCCTGTTATCTCAGGAAAACAGCCGTTATTTCGAGATAATAACTCAAGATCTTGAAAAAACAAATGAAATTAACTTGTTATTATGGGAAAACGGAGGAAATAAAATGTATGAATGCATGGCCCTTTAGGGCTTCCCTAGTTACGAAAGCTTTTTGTCTACTACAAAGCGTTTTTCTATTTCACTGGCAGATGTCGTCCATGCCTTTGCATCCTGACATAAATGCAATCAAAATGAATGCCAGTTCATTTTGACATGTAGCTTCTGTCACATTCAGATGTAGCTAAGCTAGCTGAAGCAGTAACACTAAAAGTCTAAGTTCTTCGGACTTCACATTATCAAGAGCCATTTTCTGTCCCACTGCACATCCGACACCTCACCTAATTTGTGTGAGAGACTGTAGCCTACATTCTGCTTAATTCTACTGAATGACAATCCTGTCATGGACCAAAGATGGTCGTGGGTTTATTATGCATTGCAAACGCCAAAATATGCTTTCTAAAACAGTGTTGCTACATTGACCTTGAAAAAGTCATCTGATGACTGATTACTCCCGCCTCAACATAAAAATGACAACCGGTTTTGCCAATATTCACTTTATTGGAAGTGCTTTGCTCGCAGCTCTCTGCTGTGCACCACCTGGTGGGACTTGCTCTGTAAACTTAACTGTGCTGTGACCCCAAATGTTCACATCTTCAAATTTGACATCGTGTTTTTGAAGCTTGATAGATTGATATTCTGTTGCAAGCACAGAGTGTACAACGAACCTTAATATTCTCATTTTTAGCTGACACAAACTCAAAATAATGGCTGTATTTCCAGCTAGAAAACACGCATCTCTCTCCTCTCTCCATTATTGTTTGTGTTTGTGTAGCAGCGGGGTGTTACACCTGAGTTGTCCTCATGCTGAAAACGTGACTTGTCGGATACGTGACATCACTCCCCGCGTAGCAAGAAGAAAGCAAATATATATATTTTTACTAAGGAAAATGACAAAAATACTAGTTACACACAGTGACTTGAATAAGTAACTTTAATCTGATTACTGGTTTGGAAATATAACACGATAGATTACTCGTTACTGAAAAAAGTGGTCAGTAACGCGTTACTAAGTTACTAAGTAATGTGTTACCGGCATCACTGTTCTCAAACTACACTATGCTAGTTAACTTTGCTAAATGCCTGGCTAAAGACTATTAGTCGCACACTACACAGTTATAAATGGTCTGAAGCAAGAGGAATTGTTAGCCTACCTTGTGCACTGACTGCTTACTGTCAAATTGAGAAAGTATTGACCACCGTCACGTCAAAATAAACCATAAACTACTGCTCAATATCAAAGTAAAGTAACAGCTAAATGGCGTCAGTTACTTGTAAAATGCATAGATAATGTTTAGCGGTAAAATCTCAATTCAGCTTGCATGTAAGTTATAACATATTTGAGTTTGCTAACATTAGCAATAACGTCAGCTAGTTCGAGGTGTATGAATAGGCTAACCATTACATTAGCAGCACATTTCCCGTATTTAAGAAGCTCTGAACATTGCAACTTGCATTGAGTTGGAGTTGTGTTTCTGCCCACTTATTGAACTTAAGTGCAATATTTCCTCTCCTCCAGGTTCTAGTTTGGTCTCCACCAACTCCTACGGAGTTTCCTCCTGGGAGGAATAAAAGCTCAGAACAGCTGCAGAGTTGAGTAATGACTGACTGTGTGTTTGTCATTGCAACACATTTCAATTCACACCTAGTTATCCTCTGATTGCCTATTAAACAATGTCTGGAATGTTCTTTTTCTTTTTCTTTGCTTGAGAAACTGAGGACACAATAATGCAGCCTACTCACTCAAAGGACACCGCATTATCTGATCTCTGTTTTCTCGCTTTGAAAGAAATGTGCGAGCAGAAACAATTAGTGATTGGATCACCCAAGGCTAATCCACAGGAATGAGAAACATACCTTGGATGACTTCTGAGGTTTCTGAAAGCACCTTGTCGACAGTGATTTCACTTGAGTCATGAGTCACTATTTCATATTTCAAAGGTTAATGTCATTTCATGGCAGCCTCCAGCCCCCATCTAGTACACTGATCACATTCTCTAACATGTAGCCTGATAACCTAGGTTGTGTTTATCCCGCTAAGGGGTGAAAAAGGCTCTTCTGATATTTCTCACGTTTTAAGCTAAAGGCAAAACCAAAGCAAAGGGCCGATCAATATCAATAGGCTTTTCAAAGGAACTAATGTGTCAGGGAGGCTGCAATGTTAAATGGCGAAAGATTGCTCTGTCTGCAGCTCAGATAATCACCTGTTTCAAGCAGCCCTGCCTTGGTAAATTCAAAGTTGTAGTTTGTAACCATGTAACCATTTCTTTTGTTATATTTGCTAAAATTGTCATTCTTTTCTGACAGTAGAATGAGATACAGGTCAGCTAGGTAAACATCCACTGTTTGTGGCTCCACCCAGTGGCCCTAATTTGATTTACAAGAATCCACTGCTCCCGGATCGACACAACCAATCAGAGCCTGAGCCCCCCTCCCTCAAACACCACGTACTGGGCAGTGTCCCTCCCCCGCGCAGGTGCAGTGCCTGCTCTTACCTGGTCGATAATGTTCAAGCTCATGCCCAAACTGTAAACAATGGTGGAGAACAGAAAACAACAACAGAGTTGAAAAATGCCCCACCATTGCCCACATCAACGAGAAGAAATAAGAAGACCAATGAAGAAAAGCAGTGTACAAAGAAAGAATTGGACCGTGCCAGAGAGTACACTAGGATAAATAGTGGAGCGTCATTTCAGAGATGGAAGGAGCTGCGGGATTTGCAAGGACTCAAGAGCGACGCAGAGTTGACCACTTTTCTGCTGGACAGTTAAGGACAGCTGCTTGACATATGTTTAATTCTATGTTTTAACCACAAGGCTATAATGACGGCACAATAATACTCGCAATAGCGCATATCACCATACGATGTTGCAGTCCAGCTACGTAGCTTGTTGGTAAATCTAGCTTGTTAGCTTGTTTGCTAACACCGGTGTTTGTCTTTGTCTTTAGGGCTACTGGTTAGCAGAAGCGTCTTTCAGGTGACCGGGCACTTATAACATTAGTTTGTGTTGAGTACGCTCTGAAGTGGTTGAATTGATTTAGAGAAATAACGATACTCATGCCTCAGAAAGGCAGCGTGGCAAAAATGTTGCGCCGGGTAATGATTACCTGGTCACTGATATTGTGATAAGACATGGGTTGCAGGTGGCATTCCAGCTCAACCTAAAGGTGTTGTGTGGGATTGAGATTGAATCTCTGTGTAGGCCAGTCAAGGTCGACCACACTAAAATCGGAAAACATTTCTTCAGGAGAGGACCTTCCTAAAAACAAATTCTGAAACGTAAAGTTATTGTTGTGTGCTATGGATGATTTTAAACAGCTTTCACCTGAATGCAACATGCACCATTCTTGTGGTTTCTTGAGTCAACATGTAAGAAATCCCCAGCTGTAGTAGAAGTAGACAGACAAGATTGAGGAAAATTGGCTTTAAGAAGAGTAAATAGGAACAATCAGAAAATAACCACGGTGAACATCAGAAACTGAACAGTGCGAGGAAACTTAGTCTTCTAAAATCTTTGAATTGGCAGAGTGAGTGTTCAACTTCACTTAAAAGAGTGTATATAAATCACATAGAAGCTGCAGTATAATAGAATCAAGGTTTGACATTTACCTACCCCAACAGAGGCTTTGACCATGAAAAGATCATACTGCATGTTACATACTACACATACCACATAAGTGTATCCTCACAGCTTTTGGAAACAAACTGAAATTCATGAGCTAAGACTAAATTGGATAAACAGAACAGTTATTGCTCTCGAAGTTATAAAATTACATCATGATATAAAAAGTCGAAACACGGATGACCTCTCCCTTTTGTCTCATGACACTTTTTCATTTAGTTTTTCTTTATACTTAGGGGATGCTCCTTTTCTGTGATACAGTTATGTGCTTGTGTGGTTGTATATATTGTAACACTGAACTTTTATTTTGAAATGTATTTGGAGTATGTGGAACATTCTACATGAGGCAGGTCATCTTTGTTTTTACCCTCAGTGTATGACAAATTAGCCTTTTTGTGAGGTATGTTGATGTGAAATACCTTGTGCTGAATGTGAAGAATCCTTAAGCTGTTACTGTTAAAGTTTCCGTGTGTTTAATGTAGGTGCACCAAGCCAAGAATGGCTTAAACCCATCAGTAGTGTTATCTGAACCATACGAAACTAAAGCAGAAACTGGAGTAGTAGCTACCAGGCTAGCTATCAGGTGAAAGTGTAACGCTGCAGCTTTGTCAGTGACCTAAACCTTCAAAACTGTGATACTCTATTTACCACTCTAGCATCAGTGTTGCACACGAAGGGCTCCACGGACAAGTTCGCAATAATAGATATGCAGCACCTGTTCAGACAAAACATAATTTGCTAGAGTAAGGGCACAACTTTGATCAGAACTCCAGTAACACTTGTAAAATAGATCAAATGTATTATTTGATCAATGTGTTTTGGCTTGTGGCCTTCAATAATTTTGGTATAAAAATTAAAAAAGAATTCCAAAAAGTAATAAATATATGTCGTTTACACACATATCTGCCAATGGAGCACCTACAAGGGTGTGTTGGTTATGTGGTTATGCGGTCATGAGGCTCCAGGCCAATCGTTGTCCAAGAGTGACATCCAGTACAGAACACAACTTTTGGTAACTTTTTAAAGTGCTATAAACAAAGTAGGAAGAGCAATAAGCAAGAATACACCATAAACCACATCGTAGAAAAGAATTCCTCATAAAAACACACTTCAAAACCACTGAAGTAAAAAATATTACTAACCCTAACCCAACTATTAAAAAAACTAATGAATTGGAAATTTCAAGTTCAAGTTCATGTCTCCTGAAAATAGACTTCTTAATAGAAAGTCCCTGATACTATAGATATAGAAAAAATCACATTACCACCACTTTGACTGATCAATTCAGTTTTTAAATAAAAGAAAGAGGAAATGTTTATGTGGCAGGTGAGACATCGCGTTCCCTTAAAGAGCGTATTACTGGACAAAGGTGTTCCAGTACGAGCAATGATTTAACAGGTCATGTTACAAGGCTTGATGATTAGCAGCAACATCACATTTAATCACATTCATAATATATACCCACAGTCTTTTCTAATGTTGTGCTTTCAACTTTGTACATGTGTACACACAGAGGCTATCCTTCAGGACTTCGCTTGAACAAGCCACAACCACTTGGCTGACCTCCCTCTGACAAACTAGTGGTGTTTAACCTGCAGAGACATTTAATTTGTGAAAATGGAGTTTGCTAAAATTTACAGAAACCAGACATTTTCTACAAACATTGACGGATAGGCCTTTAAAGATTTACCTCCTCTGTCTAGACAAATACATAGACTTTCAGTGATTTTATTAGAAATGTATGTGTGATTTGGAAGTAGGTTTTCTTACTTGCTCATAGCACCTTTGGTCTGCATCTCTGCATTATATAGAATCTTCAATCAACAGAGTTTCAAGCAGTGAAGGCCATAACACCTGGGGGATAGATGGACATTTCTAAGTCTCCAGAAAGATTAAACTGGATATACTGTAGAAATGCTCATAAAATCATAAACAACTGATAAAAGAAATAGTAGATATACTTAAAAATATAATGACTGGAATAATGTAATGTGTTACTCCAGTTACTTCATTGAACTGTTCTGGCCCTGCCAGTTATTCAGTGTTTTTTAGGGATTCCTGCTGGTTCCTTATGACAGTGCAGTGTTTGGGCATGGAATTTCTACTTTCTGTATGTCAGGAAGTGAGTCAGAGTAACCTGTAAATGGCATGAGTGCTCCAGGGAAGCTGATGTCTGTTCACCCGTTGCCATTCTCCGTTCACAGCCCTTGAAAATTACCTGCGAGTATATACATTGCATTATGGTGTATCTTTGATAAGAGCACATTCTTTTGACCAAATGTTAATTATATCTGCTGGATATAGCCAGTTCAGATTGAGCTAGCCTTAGTTTCATACTTGTGTTATAGCATCTGTGTATGTTTTCATATATTTTTGGGATACAGTGTTTAATCCTCAGTTTTGTAATCTGATGTATAAATCTTTTAAAATATTGGATGTGTGGTTTGTTTTGTGGTACTTTCTAGCACTTCTGTAGTGCATTTGACATTGGGACCCGACTACTGCAGAGCTAACCTTTGTGTTTCCACTGAAATGTGTGTTTTTCAGAGTCTGGTGAGATGGTAATTCATTTCTGTGAGCATTCAATGGAAGTGGAGACTTCCTCAGACGGTGAACTGTAAAGACTGTACAGGGTATTTAAGCTGCTTTTATATTGGTGTTCTTTTGGATTGAAAATAGCGTGATGACTAATGCAGGCAAACAGTTTAACATTTCAAAATACCTTTAGGGCAGACTTCCATCACCCATATTTTGGTACACCTGTGAGCTGCTTAAAGAGACCTAAAGGAAGCAGAGCACATCGGGTATCTAAAAATATGTGTTTGCTACTGATCCAAGTATACAGCAAGACAGACATCTGAGGTCTGCCTTTGTGTGTCATACAGCCCCTCAACAGACTGCACCTGCTCTGCTGACGAGTGGATATTACATTTCAAATGAAGTCTCATTTAGTTATAAGAACAGAGTGTGCAGATGTGCCCTTTTGGAGTTCAGTGCTGTCTTTACGCTGTCCTTGTCTAAATGCGAGACAGCTTCAGAAGTGTCGGACCAGACCACCCGGCTTCTTGGTAACTAGTATTTTCCAGCAATATCTTGAAAATTGAAGGTGTCCTGATCAAAATACATATTAAAAGATTGTTCCACCAACTAAAACCAGCTTATATGATTTGGGGCAGCATTCTAACAGGAGAATCTCCAAGCAGCGACAATGAAATAACTGTGCAATATCACACTGACAATATATATATATATATATATATATATATATATATATATATATATATATATATATATATATATACAATGTGCTAATTGGATCAGCAAATGTTCAATAATCAGATAGAAGCACCACATTGCTTCACTTCGTACCTTCCCCCTCCATCCTCTGGCAGCAGAGCAGGTGCAGAGTTTTTTTTTCTTTAGATGAATATAGTGGTTTTGTCTAATTGACCCTTTTTTTTGATTAACGGTTGTGCAAATAAGAATCTATGGCCCTGACCGTGGCCCTTAAATATCAGTAGCCTAATTATGTTGTGTATTGAGAAATCCAGGGTGCTGTCCATGGTGCTGAAGTAGCAGACACTGTTTTAATGATTTTCTTTCTCAGTCCTGCCCTTCTATTACTTTTGCCTTGGATCTATAATATTCTCTCAGCCATACATTTTGAATTCTCAATTCTATACTATTATCTAGCCTCTATTGTGGCAGCACTGGACTAAGGTGTGGCAGCGGCCACTGTAATTCATCTACAGGGGGGAAAAAAGGCTTTGGCATTTCTTTAAACTGTTTAGTTGTTTTTGGCGGCGCAAAGCCCAGGATGCAGTGAAGGTGGCCCTGTAAAATGTTGTGGGGTAGACTTGTTTTTGGGGCAACATTTACTTGCTAGCTAGGAGTTTACATCTGTTGAGTCAGACTAACTAGTGTCACCTTCATGATCAAAGTTATAAGTAGCAATGTGGAGTCACAGAGGACAATAACACGTTAACGCAAATCCCTCTCAAGACCATTCATTTTTAACTATGGAAAATCATGCGATTAGTCGAAATTAGATATTTAATCGATTGACAGCCCTAATTCTTATATATATATATATATATATATATATATATATATATATATATATATATATATATATATTTGGATAGTCCCATATGAGGGAAATTCTGTAACGTTCCTTTATTATTTTGATATGTTATAAACTTAACAAATATTGATGCAATATTTATGTGTATGTAGGGTGAAAACTTGTATCTGTGGGTCTTCTGCATGGTTTCTGCCTCGTGACAGTTATATGGTTGCAGAGCATATATGATATAAAGGGCTGTAAAAACATTGATGGGAACTCAGTGAAGGACATGTATGTTAAATTTATGTTTTAAATTGTGGTGGATGTGGAGATAGTGAGACTGTTATTTTAGGTGAGTCCACATGCTGGCTCTCTTCAGCCATCATCTATGCGCTGCCGATGTGTGCTTGCAAGCGATAAAGTACGTCTGAAAAATAATTATTGTGTCAAACTTGCTGTTTTGACCAATTCTCATCTGCACTAGACAAGCGACTGATTTTCAGTTGCCACAACACCAACCAGTGATTCTTGTATTCAAACAAGAGCGTGAGAAGGGAGTGAGAGGAGAAAAAGGGGTTTGGGTTTGGGGGGTCAATGAAATGGTTTCATTTAAGCTTAAATACTTTTGTGTGAAAAAGAGAGTTGTTTCCAAAACTGGTAATACAGCTCTCAATCTGTCTATCTGTACTGCTAAAGATACAGCACAAGACCATCAGTCAGGGAAAGAAAAGACAATCAAGAAAACAGTACAAGCTCTGAAAATATAGTGGAGTGCCATCAAAGGCGCTGCGTTTTGCTGAAAACTGTAGTAATTATCATGATGATAGTCTGAATGCTTTACACAAGGCCTTGCAGCACATTGTTGCACATCATTGCATGAGCTCTGCTTGTACTGTAACAACTGTGTATGTTTTTTTTATGTGAATAATTTCATATTTTGAACAGATTATGTAATGATTTATTGACATATTTCCAGAAGCTTTTTTTCCATCTGCATGTAAAATAATGTGTAAACATTGGCTACTTGAAGTTGTGCTGGTAAAATAAACTACAGGTTGTGTCCGGTTAATTCATGAGCTTGTTCCCAGGGAATGCTGATGGATAATTTTAAGGCAGAGCTGAGAGTGTTGTGTAAAAATATGGCTTGAAAATAACAATGTTATCTTTTTTAATGAGTCTTTCAAAATAAATTGCTTTGGCAAAATAAGAACATTCCCTCTCTGGAACTGGCAATTTTGTCACTACTTGAAAAGCCTTGGCAGTGTGCTAGTGAGTGCTTGCATTTGAAAGTAAATAACAGTTAATTAATACACAATGGTCTGAGCTGTTGGTAGGAAATGAGTCAACAATGACAGTGCCTAGACTATTTTTAGCCTGCAGAAGGAATTGCAGCAAACAATAATTTGCGATGTTTTTTTATATGAATATATAATTTTTGATACTCTTTATCAGTGATCATAAAACATTTTCCTTCCTGGAGCCTTAGGAAATAATTAGTAATAATTGTGATAACAGAAGTAATAAAAAGTACTGACAATCCTATTAAAGACAAATTACTTATTCCATACATAAAAAAGCCTCAACAGGACATTTATTTGATGCTGCGTTCAAGAGCAGCCTTTGGTGTTATAATGTCACCATCTGGAATCTAGACAGGTCTTCTTGCACAGTATTGATTGCAAGTAAATTGAGTACTTCCCCCCTCAGTTCAGCGATGCAAAATGTTTGTTGTGACTAAAAAGTAAATTCCCCAGGAGGGGACCCAAATCATCTATCTATCTATCTATCTATCTATCTATCTATCTATCTATCTATCTGTTTATCTATCTATCTATCTATCTATCTATCTATCTATCTATCTATCTATCTATCTATCTATCTATCTATCTATCTTTATTTGTTTCGAAGATACTTTTTTTTAGTCAGCACAACTTTAGTTTTTAAACTATTCTCTGTCACAAAAGATTGCATTTGCAAAGCTAGACACAGCTAAAGTTTTCAAAGAAGCTAACAGAATATCTATGAAGACACTGCTGTGGTTAAATTCCTGTTGGGGGCCTGGTCAGTGTTCCCAGCTGAACAATTGGCTGTGTTTGCTGGTGGGAAGCCAGTGAGGGATCATGCCCCTGTGACTTAACTGGGGTGGTTGGGGGAAGTAAAACGATTGACAACAGCTGCTAATCAGAAGGGGGTTGCTATTACACATTACAGAGGGAGCAAGCGATGGCAAAAATTGTTTCTTTTTTCATGCCTAAGCTATTTAACTTGTGTAGTATTTTTAATTCTCTCATTATCCACAGCTGCTGGAGACCTAAGAAAAACCTAATCAACACAGGAAGAGATTTGCAGAGACACTCTTATCTAAGGAACTCAGCACACTGTATGTAACAGTGTTTAATTATAAACTAAAGGTGAAAAAATTAAGCACGTACGTATGTACAACTGGATGTATAGAGTAGACAGATGTATAGTGTGTGTGTGCGTGTGTGTATCTGTGGTTGTACTGTCTCTACAGTAGTCAGTGAGAGGATTCACTGACAGATGAGCTGAATAACTGTGTGTAGGAAACTAATTAACCAAGACGAGGTCATTACTCCACTTGTGCTATACACCATTAACCTCATGCCAGGAAATCACTTGAAAACTAAGTTGTTTATGTGTTTGCATCAGCTTCTCTTCTTTTGTTATTGGAATTCATCAGTTTCACTGCAACCTTGAATGTTCATGCATGAAAAACCTACCTGTGGCACCAATGCTCCGGTGGATTAAGGAATAATTTGGTGAGGCATATAGAATTAACCATTTTCATTCATATTTATTGTTGGAGAATAATTTACAAAAACACACCAATCAAGATGTTCTGGAGCCAATACGATGCACACATGTCTTGATGGAAGATATATAGCACTTGGATTTATGGCTACAGCACAGTGAAAGCCTTCATTTGTCACATTGTGGTATAGGACTGAGGGAGATAACATCCAATATCCAATTCCCCCAGGCCTGGGGCTTTACTGAAGTGTGCGAGTGTGCCTTTCCGTAGAATTAGCAACCATGTATTATAGTCAGGTACTGAACAACAACAACAACAGAGCAGGATAAATCGATGACCTTGCCCTCGTGGAAGAAGTGGGTGAGTGAGGACATTCGTCAGTTCACAGGGGTGGATCAAGTGGGATTACAGCGGTAGCTCCAAAGCTGGTGTTTTTTTTGCTTTTTTTTTGGAGATGAGGTTAGGATGCAGCAGAACTTTGAACCCAGGGTGTAACGGTCTTTATCATTTTGTCCCACACTCGTGCCTTATTCAGACAGCACTGATTAAGGCATACACTTCATCAGACTGCAACAGTACGGTTCCAAGAAAAGTTAAAGGAAACATTTGACAGTTTGGGAAATGCACTAACTCACTTTCTTGCCGATGGCTAGATGATAACTCTCATATCTGTGTGGTAAATATTAAGCTGCTGCCAGCAGCTAAGCTAAGCATAATGACTGGGAATAGGTGGGAACTGCATAGAATATCCAAACCTGGAATAGAATGCACAATATAACTTCATTGTCAATCAGGGAAGAAAATTGTCTCACTCACCATGAATTCTGCACAGAAGCATGTAGCATGCTGAAGAACAATTCAGAGCATCATTAAAAATGAAACCGCAAAATACATAAAAACGACTCTTATTACTCTGACCGACCAATCAGTGGGATGCAGTGTACTCCTCTTTTTAGTATCTGATCAGTGTGCTAGATACTTCAACAGGAGGGTAACGACAAATCAGGGCCATACAGACCGGCTCTCTTAGTACCATCCACAACTTTTGACAATGTAAGCGTAAAAATAAGCATTCCAACAAAATGAAGTGAACTGAACTGGACTGCTCGGTTGGAAACAAGGCTTATAGTATCAGCAGGTGTTGCGAATCAGTTTAAGAGTTTAAATTGCCGATTGCTGTCTTATTAGACTGACTTGTAAATGTCAAGTGCATCAGATAGCAAGTAGTATAACTGTGTATACAACTGAACTTGCATTCAAAGTCCAATTAATTTTACTTGCTTAGAGGGCCTGATCCAGCATTATTTTTGTCGACTCACCATCCAAGGTGGAGAACCAGTATGTGCATGGAGATTATTTTCTAGTAAACATAGTGTGAAGAAAATTAACGAGGATCACCCACTCTGTCCAATATCAGACAGAAACCACAAATATTAGCTGCTAAGAAATACCCTAAACGCGTTGCTCTTGTTTAAACTGTGAACAGCTGTTGACTTCAAATTTCAACCCAGTGTTTTCTTGCTCTGTTTTACAGTCTTGAACAGTCTTGACACTTGCTGGACAGAAAGAAATGCCAATATTCCACTCCGCAAATTTGACTAGAGGGCATTACCAGCTTCTGCAATTAGACAGGTTAGCAGAAGTAATGACACGAGAAAAGCCATCTTGTCTTTAACACCTCATGTCTGTGCCAACACACTGTAGCTCTCGAAGCACAACTTCTAAAAGTAGCTGTCAAAACACAAACAGATTGAAAACTATAGCGAGTACCATATTTTTTTTTAATACCTAAGATAGGCCAGCTGTTAGATGTAGAATCACATGCAGTTTACCATAAATGGAAGACCTCCAACACGACTGCCAGGCAGTTTGTTTTCCCTTGAAAGCCCTCTATAATTTGGCTTATGCATATATTTAATTTGATTGCTGAGTCCCTAAAGGGAAAATAGTAGAAATCAACATTATGAGTGTACTGTGTGAATTGTGCTAATTACATTGTAATTTGCTACCTTGTCTTGGAACATTATTTCTTTCCATCACAGACTGAATGTGTGAATGGATTCAGATATTTGTCTGCATCAGCAAGGGAAGGCGTGTGGGCCGACAGAGAACAACATCTGTCTGCTGCATTATGGGCTCTTTGATTTGTGCCCGGTCCAGATGGGCTGTCACGCTTTGTGGTTTCACACAGCAAACGCTACAGTAACAAATGACTCAGGCTGTGATCCAATGACGGGGACTTTCACTAGGACAAACAAAAGACCAGATGAATGGGCATCTGTGGCTGCAGTGTCACTGCAGCAGTAGATTGTCCCTCCTGTCCTATGAAGCCTGAAGAAGGAAAACTTTAAATGTCAAAACATGAAACATGTACACGGATTGATGCCAGAACACTGGAGTGTAGGCCGATTATTGATAGACTCAGAGTTGTTGTGGTTATATTTTAAACAATGATTCTTTATGGAGCAAAATTATTTTTCATGGCTTCACTTAACGTATGATATTAAATCAGATATTGTGCATTACATTAATCATTCTGAACCTGAAAGAGAAACCCTCTAAGCATAATGCTATCACTATCTATGGAGCTGTAAAGAACAACATTTCTTGTCACAATGACTGATCTTCATGAAAGTAGTTTAGATAAATTGTAATTAATTGTTGCAATAAGTATGGACCAGGAAACCAGTCCCATGTTCACCACAAAATTGTTTTCTG
>CAEMYA010000013.1:7707788-7743308 GCA_903131615.1 Diplodus sargus
TTTTTTTTTTTTTAGTGAGCTATGATGTAGCCCCCCACAGTGTACCCCAAAATGTGAAAACCACTTCTACTGTGAACAAATAGTGTTATTATGTGTGATAGGAATCATGGCAACTGAGAGAGGGATGTTGTTTGCAGCATAAATGGCCAAAACTTATAAAGTTTGGAAATGTGAAAGTATCTGAGCTACTTAAATTAAATTCTCTGTTCTATTTATTCTTGCTGAACTCACGCCTTCACCAACCTGACATAAAGTGCGATATACAGGTCGTTTAAGTTAGTTAAAGTACCGCAAGGAAATTTTAACTGATTTTGAAATGTTTCTTTTATACTGATGGCTCTATATGAGACCAACAGCAAGAAGTTTGGCTGTTTCTGCTGCATATAGTTATTCTTCATGCCTATCACTGTGATGTATTCCAACCTCTCTGGGTCGAATATGTCAGAAAATGTTTTAAAAATGTGGAGAGTCCTGAGGATGGGTAGAAGGGTCAATGTTTTACATATAAATTGCAGGACTTTGACACCAGAGACAGTGTTTTGCATCCTGAGTCCTGTGTGCGCTTACATTAAGCGACTGAACTGCTTCTGTGAAAGCTGGATATGGGAAGTTATTTTGGAAACATTTTTGTTATATTTGGAGAAAAATCTCAAAGCATCCCAACAGCAATCAATAGATCAGATTCTCTGACAAATAAAAGAAACAAACAAACAAAAAAAATCCATATCTGTGGCTGTTGCAGGCCTCTATGCCCGTCCAATCATCTCATTTGGCCCATACAAAATTATTGGAACAATACTGTTGTTCTTTGGAGCACATTATGGGATATTTCGGGAGAAAACAAATTGAATGTTGCAGTGAACATTTCAATGTTTAGTATCAATGTTTGTGAGACTTTTCAGAGCGTTAATTAACATTTCCTCACTATGTTGATTAAAACAGTGATCTAGGCAGCATTATGTTCTCCTGTACCGTAATTGCTTTTGCAAACTAGTTGTATATAAATCAAATGTGTAAGAGAGAGGGTTTCACCAACGCTGGTAAATGTCAGGGGGAAATATTTGAGGAATCAGAGCAGAGAGCGGCAGGTGGGAAGTCATATACAATTTAACTAATTCCACACAACTTGGTTTGGTTGGTTGGTTGTGTAACAATATAACCATTACTCTCTTGTACTGGTGCTCTGATAGGTATCACTTAATGAGAAAAATAATGAACTTTGCATTGCTTTCATGCGTGTTTTACGCTTGCTGTGTATGCTTTGTGTGCCATTGCAAATCAGCCTTTTCAGAGCCGTGGCTCATGCGATAGAATGTCCGCTCCAGTTGGTTGGCTCTCACTTCAATAGCGCCTTCTGTGTTGAATTCCTATGCCAGTTGTTATGGAGTGGGATGTTGCTACCAGCGCTGTGATCGGCTGTGTTCAGCCCACCAGCAGCAGCCCGATTGTAGCTGAAGGAGGCCTGGAGGAGCTCCTCAGTACGGAGACGCTCTGACTCCTTCGTCTGGGACTGATGTACATCTTCAGGCAAGAGAAAGCATCTGATAAACTTGTATGTTATTCTAATTATACAGGCTAGAGTGTTGTAAGATGGAAGGCAATTTCATCAAAGTCATATTGTGTACAAAATTAAATGATAAAATACTGCAAGGGGGGATAGATACTGCGTGAATGGATATGATGTTGCCATCTGTAACAAATTGGCTCATGAGCGGATGCAGCTCTGTCATCACACAAAATTCCAATCTTTCCCCCATGTTCACGGGATTTTTCTGTCAGATGAGATAATTAATTATCATTACGATCATCTTCCTCTGGTATTATGTGTATTTGAACTTGCAGTGTGCAGAAAAAACACTCGTCATTGTGATATTCATGTGGATGATCCTCTGAATTCCATTCTAGGACTTTATTATTTTATTCATGAGATCTGCTGATACACTATCAGGCTTGGATGGAGACATGCGAATCCATTTGGTGTCTTATCCTCTTCTGGAGGTTGATCAGTGCCATTGCGCATTTGGGCCATTGTCATATTTCAAACGGCCTGTCGTGGCTTTGCTTCAGCGGAGATCTTCATTTCCTCTTTCGCTTGTGTCACTTGCTTCTGATGCTTGTCTCCTGTTTGATGACTTTTCGCTTCCAAGCCATGGAATATTCGTCATTTTATACTTCTGTTTACCTCTTTTTGTTTCCTCTTTCCACTTTTGGAGCATTTCATGTTTTCTGGAGCAATTCTGCCTCTGTTGATCTGAGAATGAAATTTGTCCCCCTCAGTGATACAAAATTGATGTATCATCACTACTCACTTGATAAGTGGCGATCATCATTTAGATAAACAAACACGTTTTGTACAGGTTTACCTTCAATTTCATCCGTGGTTAACACAATTTAACAGCAAAACTCTTTTAATTATCAATGCTCTGTTGCTCTGGAAGTATGCAATGACTTGAAAGAAATTAAGTTCCATATTTCCCAGGATGCTATGCTTGCTGATGAGTTTTTGTGGAAATCTTACCATCCTTTGTAACCAACTGAAGAGAAGAAATACATGCTGTATGCCATGTGGATGTAAAATGACCTTTTCAAAAACGAACCACCAGAGTACAACTTGTGATATTGATAAACCTTTTGCCTGCCTATCAGTTGTAGTCTTATTTGTGTTTAACAGAGGCTTTTATGTCAGGTTTAAATAAGGTTTTTCCTCACTGATAAACGTTAGCCTTTCAAAACGGATCCGTTTGCTTCATCTAGGGATCATGCTAATTGAATCCATTAAAGGAAAGTTCAAAGCCATTTGTACAGAAATTAATCAACATTGTGATTGCAAATGTATCTTTCTAGAGGTTAAACTTTAGGCAATTGTTCCTTTAGCAAATAATCTGTTGCTCAGAGACTGTGTCAATATTTGGCTTATGTGCAGTACAAAGATTTCAACACAAAAATAAATAAATATCTTAATACATTCTGTACAGAGACAGGCACAGACTTGTATAACACATCGTACAACACATCGTATAACACATTGTATAACGTAGCTTAGCACAAACACAAGGAGGAAGAAATGGCAAGGAGACTCTTAAAGGACTTCAAGGCGATGGTAATGTAACAGATGGAGGCTGAAGGTATCATGTTCTGGCTGGCAAAACCACATGCAATGCAATGAGTGGCAGAAAAAGGAACGTGCCAAGATATGAATGATCCAGCACACGAATTAACACTCTGCAAATGTAAGCAATGCTAAGCAAAAATTGTATAAGCAGGCAAATCCATTCAACCCTGTTTTAAGTGCTATACCCTATGTGTAGTGGTTGTCTGGTGTCATGGGTTGTGTTTTTCTTTTGTTTGTTTTGGCTGAGTGCGGGGGGAGCTGTAGTTTAAACACTCGGACCTCTTCAGCTGTTGCAGCTGCAGTGTCTTTCGGCTCGTTAGTGGAAGAGCAGCAAGGAACCCTTGCAGAAGCCCTCCACATGGGCACCCGGCCTGTATATTCTGCCTGGCTCAGAGACACTTGAGTAGTGAAGGCGGATCCTCCGGGAGGATGAGTTACTAGGAACAGCATAAGACTTGAAAGGAAGAAGAAGTGGTCTATGTGTTTACTAGGGAAACTACAGATCATAAACCACCGTAATTAACAGTTTGAGTCATAAAGGATCCATAATAATTACCCCATAACACTCGGCTATGGGTTGAAAGTGTGATAATCGGTAATCAGAGCAGCGGCAAGGCACCTGGCCATCCTGGAAGCTTAATATACCCATGACAAATGTCTTAACAGAATAGAGATGATGTGACAAACTTTGATATTCCTATCTTTTCCCATATAAGACATGTTTATTTCTGAAAATGTTGAATATCCCTAGGAGGTTTAACTCCTCTTCCTTCGTCCCTGACTGATGACGCAAAACTCTTCTAATTTATTTAATAAAGTTAAACTGTGCAGTTGTCCAACAGTAAAAAAGTGGGGACAACAAGTAATCATTCCTCTATTGTGCTGCTCTTACTTCTCTTGAAAAGGAAGGATCACAATAAGGCAGCAATTTTTTGCCACCCAAGTGAAATGAAAGTATTATCAGCTTATCATTGCTGGTATTTTCTTTTCCTGTTCCTTGCTCTCATTTATAGAGGTGTAAATCAGCCCGCCAAAGTGAGCTCTTGATGCTGTCTGGGCCCCAGAGCAGTGAACACAAATGTCAGCTAGATTACCAGCCTAATTGGCACGCCGTTAACCCTCCTTTCCAAAGCTGAGAGCTGAGATGAAGCGGTGAGGAAAAAAAGTGCTGCACAGGACCCGCATAGAAACCAACAGAGCAGTGAAGAGGAGAATGAGGATATTTCCCTATTCATTTTTTTGTCTCACACACAGATGCACACTGCTCGCATGCACATGCATGCATAAGCAATGACATACAGAAACACACATGATACAAAATTCATATTCGGCTGGGCACACACTCCTACAGGTAAGGCTTCATCTGCATGCTTGGTTTCCTGAAATTTCATGAGAAAAGAATAAATCCTCGAAAACCTGTCATATGCTTCGAACATAAGAGAGAGAAAGGGAATTTTTATGATGTGGAGCAAGCATTTAAGGTTATAGCTGCCTATTCACCAGAAAGAACATTTAGATTTATCACAATTTGAAATTAAAACTGTTTTTTTGCTTAGATAAATTTTGATAGATAAAGTTCGATAACAGTAACAATGTAGTGAAATGGGACATTTGCAGAGATAACTTAGAGTAAACAAGCCCAGTCGCCAGGATTAAGTGTTGGCAGTTTTTGCCAACACATATACAATATGCCAACATGCCCACATTTATTCTGGTGACTTGTTTCCAAGTTTTGAAGCTTTTTAGCCTGTTTTAGCTCATTGTTTTATTTACGGAGCAGTTTTAATTTATATTCAGTCACACCCCTTTCATCAACCCCATGGCATTGACAAAGCAGTCATTTTCAAGCACACAAGCTCTGATATACTCACTGTATGCCATGCCATGTTTTTCTGAGGGGTTTATGGACATCAAACAAGAGCTAAAGGCGAATGAATGTTGGACAAAGACTTATCAGGGATCCAGAAACTAATTTTGAATGATTGTGTTGCTCCATGTCTGCTGGATGCGTCAAAAGCTGTTCACTAACGATAATGTGTTGTGTGGTATATCCAATTTCTTTGTACACATTCATTGACAGACACTTTGTCTAAAGCAGTTTACATTTTTCAAACTCGCATACAACACAGACGAGGGTTACCAGACGAGGGTTTCGAAAATGCTTTGACGTGGACTTTGACAACTTTAGAATTAATTAGACATGTTTCTGTCACATTAGCAACAGCTGCTCCTCTGAATTTTACATGGCCTCCCACTATGCATGTACTGTATATTCTAAACCCTGTTATCTCCAAAAATGTGAAACTATTATACTCCGAGAACAATCCACTTTGTCAACCATTGACGGCTATCCAGACTCAACAAACTAAGTCCTATTGGTCTGTTTGATAGAATGTGATCAAAAAGAAAGAGTTGTCATGGAAATAGCCCTATTAATGTGCTAGAGTTTGCAAGTAAACAAACCGACAAGGCTAAAATGAGACGGCATGCTAATCCAAATATGCTGCCAGCACAAAGCCATGAAGCAGATATCAGTACTGCAAGCTTTACTTCACATTAGATTTCCCATGGAGAAATAGGAAGAACGGGAGCAGACGCTTGTAAACACTGTATTTTTTTGTTAGGAAATTTATGGTGGTGCTAAGCTGATTTTGATCAAGTATGACCTATTCGTGAACTGAACTGAAACTGGGAAAACAAATTCTGGTTTCAGCCGCGGTTACAGCCAAATAATGGATCTCCTGTATTACAGCTTTGGGGAAAGCCACAAATGTTAGTGTGACCAGGTCTTTGTTTACCTTAGTAGGAAGCAAATGTTGGCGTTTGCTTGAATAAGCTGAATTGTCCTCATCAGTTATTTGTACAGAGTACAAGAAAACCCAATTTATAGTTAGATATTGGTGTTTGGAGAGAGCAATAACATAGGGTTGTTTGAGCAAGAAAGCAAAATGTCACTGCACATACACTTGTAAGTGTAACAATGGATTTCTCCCATTTGATTGCTGAATGCCAGCTCTGAATGGCTGCACTCCAAAAAAAATCTTTTCCTGCATGTTCTCAATAAATCCTTTAGTTTGCAGTGTGGAGCTCCATGTTGAAAATGACTAACTGAGATATCTATACTTCCTTCTTTTTTATGACATCTGGTATAGTGTAATCAGTGTGCAATGCTGCATGTCTTGTCCTCTAATCTTTCATTTACTTATTTGTAGTAATTTCATCAGTTTTCTATTTCTGTGTGACATGGAGGATCAGGTATTTTAAAAAGAAAAATCATTTTGCCATGTTTTTTATTTCCTTTTTCTTTTGTTCCTTCTGTTCCTGTGTAACCTAGTTACAATGGCTAAATAATTATCTGCATGCTTGAGACGATGTTACTGTGATTATAGACTGCTACAAGGAAAATTAGGGGATTATAGCACACTTTGTACTCTCCATTAACTGACACTTGTGTTGTGTGTCAGGGCTCTCCTCGTGGAAAGCAGGTCATAGACTCTGACCTCTGTATTAACAGGATCTCCAGGCGCTTCAGCAGCACAGAGTCTCTCCCCCTCCTGTCATCTGATTGTGGTTAATTATGAGTTTGATATGATCATCAGTGGTATGAAATCGCAGATCTTTTTTTTGCCAGTCTCGGTTCTTCCATGCCCATGTGTTTTGGCAGTCAAGGTCATAGGATGTTGATGGATGGATGTATGATGCTTTTTAGAGGTAAATGCAACAAAATTTACTTTTTTGAGAAAGATAAATGATTGTTGTGTCTCATCCCCAGGTCTTCAGTGACGCTTCAGGGTTGGTGACAGAGCTGAAGTACCAACCCAAAGCTTAAGTATTTGATTTCTCCAGAAAGTTATATTTTTGTGCTATGAGGCTGTATTTAGGTATAGCAGTGATAAGAGTTAAATGTGAATGTTAGCATGCTAAAATATTTACAACTAGAAACATTTGCATTTCCTAAGCTGATGGCTGAAGTGAATGTGAAGTGAATTTGGAAAATCTGCTAAATATACTAGAAAATACTTGCCTGAAATGCATAAAACTATAAGAATTAATGGTCAAGACTTGCAAAAAAAGCAGAATTTTTCAAAAGCTGAAAAGGCAGAAAAACTGAAAACTTATGGGCTGAATGGGCTAAAAAAGCTAAAAAAAAACCCACTCCCATTTTGATAGCTGAACAGCTTCTTGAGCTGAACACCAAGCTGATTTACTGAAAAAGCTGGAAAGGCAGAAAGCTGAATATTTGAAAAAGCTGAAATGGGAGTAAGCTTATTTTTTTCAAAAGCTGAAAAGACTGAAAAGCTGACAAGTACAAGGCTGAAAGAGCTTAAAACCTGAAATTTTGATAGCTAAACAGTTTCTCTAGCTGAACATAAAGCTGAATATTTGAAAAAGCTGGAAAGGCAAAAGCTGAATATTTGAAAAAGCTTGAAATGGCACTAAGCTGAATATTTGAAAAAGCTGATACAAGGCTGAACGAGCTTGAAAAACTGAACATTTTGATGGCTAAACCGTTTCTCTAGCTGCACATATGCTGGAGCAGTAGCAGTAATGTTCTTAAAAAGCTGAACATTTTGATACTTGAATGGTTTCTGTAACTCAAATATTTGTAGGATTAGAGGCGAGCCGAAAAACATACAGAAGAATAATGATAATAATAATAACATTTCAAAAGGATTAAAGAATTTTGTGTGCAGAAGAACATATGTTGTGAATGCCTCCTGCATACACAACCAATTAACCTATGAAGGAATTGATTTGCCGTTTGGTCAAAGGTCAGGATACTGTGAAGAGTTTGAAGTCAGATTTCTCCACATTACTGCAGTGAAATGTAAACAAACATGTACCTGTGATAGAGTAAGGCATCCGGAAGAAGATGCAGAGACAAGGATGAACTAACCCATGAAGGAATTGATTTGGTGTAAATTCACACATCAGAATACTGTAAATAGCTGCATGTTTTGCTACAGTGAAATGTAACCACATTTAAACCTGTGATAGAGTAAGGCATCAGGAAGAAGATCCAAAGACTGTGACTGTGTCCAAAATCACTCGCTCATTCCCCTCTCCCTAGTCACTACATAGGGAGTCCAACAGAGCGGACTATATAGGGAGCTCATCGGCAGAAAGAAAAACACACTTTTGGACTCTTCTTAGGTGCCATTTTTCTCTCAGCGCAATGCAATAATGTTAGATATTGTATAAAAATACTGACCATACATTATACACTACTTTTTGCAATGCATTGTGAGATACTTTGAGACAACCTCCAGCAGTTATTTTTTGCTAAAAAGCAAAGGCCCCTATCTAAATGAATAAGGGGAGAGAGCCATAACTTCACTTGCAATGGTCACTGAGGCTTAAAAATGGCATGTCACCACTCAAATATGATTAAACAAAAAGCCTAAAATGTTTGGTGACTATGCCCCCAAATTAAGGTTTAAAACATTTTTGTGGTATAAAACACTTTCCCCCCACATGTTTTACTGTTATGGCTCAATCCAGAGTGCTGCAATGTTTCACCCTTACAGTAGCTCATCAGCTCATCCCACCAAGGCACTTGAAGAAATGTGAGTTTAATGTCTAATGTTTGAATGACCTCACCTTTCTTGGCAATCCTGTGCACTAGCATTATCTTCCTCTTCCATGCTTATTAGAGGGCCATCTGCACCCACACCAGAATGGTTGAAACTGTTATGAATCTCATCTGTGAGATCAGTGCAACAGCATAATTGGCTCATATGTTTCCTGATCTGGCTGTGATGAAGGCATCTCGGGCATTATGGACTTTTCTGTTCAAAATGCTTCAAGTGGGTTGTCTCCTGTCTCTGGATATGGTGAATGAAAATCAATGTCATTGGTTTTGCCTGTATGTGGTTATCAACAACAACTTTGATATGCTGCGGGTGCCAGATCCAAAGTCAGGGGATCATTAAACTCAAACAGATTCAGTTAAAAGGCACCATAGATATCAGTACCAGGTCTTATGGAAATCCATTCATTAGTTGTCTAGACATGGAACTAAAAACTAAAAAGTCAACCTTATGGTAAGAGAAGAGGTAGATAAAGGACAGACAAACGTACAGACAGACAATGAGCATGGCACCTTTTAAAATATCGAAGTTGTTCCCACCTCTTAATGTAATGTCTTTCTCTAATATCTTGTATTCACTCTTTGTTTCATTGGTTAGCGAAATTGTAATAGGTGATATTATATGAACATTTGGCTTCACCTCGACTGACCTCAGCAGTGGACACAATGAACTCCTTTCTTTCAGAAATTGCACTCATTCTCTCAAGCTGCTTCTGGGCACCAACCTCGACTTCACCCGCAGAGTTTTCTGCCTCCTCTGCCCATTCCCACAATCCATTCACTGAAGTGAACACCCTGGCCTGTAACCTGAGGTCTGTGCTAGCTAACAATCAAACTTCACCCTGTAATTTCTCAGATCTGATTGAACAGCTCCTTTGGTGCGATGAAGACTGGTTCTCAAAGGATTCGAATTTTGTGAGAGTATTTTGCAAGCTACAGTGTGCAAACTGAAAGCTACCCAGTCAGTGCAATTTACTAGGTGTTACTACCTCACTGCCCATACCTGCCTGCCTGGAGCACTGGACAATGGCTACAAGACTGTAGATCTATACACTAAGGGCCTTGTACGCCATCTGTATTGCATACCAGTACACTCATTTTAAGGCCATAGCACTCACCTGACTTGCCCTGGGCTTTCATAAAAAAACAATAGGTGCCATTCTTTTTACATATGTCATACATTTCAGGTGAGCGATGCCAATAAAGCCTGCAAATATGTCGTTTTCAGGTGTTTATTAGCATGTAGCCAGGGTTGATTCAAAGCAACTTAATAATTTAAAAGCTAGCAAGAGTTGTATGTGGGAAATGTATGGTGATTTTTGTTTTTGTGTCTGTATATTGTCTTGTATATTAGTCCTCAGCAACACATAAAAAAGTCAGAAAGCATACCCAATCTGTTTTCAAACAGCTTACAATAACTGAGTAGGTATTTTAATCTTTGACTAAGTCACAGAGATTAATTTGTTGTTTGTTAAACAGCAGTACCATTTATCTGAATCCACCAAAAGGACCGACTTATTGCTCACACTTGAGGGAGTAATGGCAATGTGACTCTGTGACAGGAGTGGGTGTACAGCACATGGTGTGGGTGCTATTTGAATGCAGGAACTGCCTTTAGGGATTTGAAATGAAAAGATGGGGAGGACAAAATGACTGACCAGACAGAGCACCTTCAACAACAGCATATAAATACATGTCATAATTAATTCTGATACATCCAGCTACTGCTTTCTTCACTGTTGTGAGTAAACGTACAGTGTATGGAGAAATGCCCGAAGCTAAAACATGATATTTAAATAAACATATTATTTGTTAGTGTCACTGACATTTATTCCGCTTTAAGAAACTGACATTTGTCCAGAATGTGTACACAAAAATGAACTTGCGAAAACCTTTTTTGACCTGGACTGCAATATAGAAGTTATTTCTGTTTTACACGGTCAGTGCACTGGATTTGTGCTTTTCCTACTTTCCCCTCCATATTTATTTTTTTCTCACTTTTCCCCTCATTCCTTAGTCAGTTCTCTTCATTAAAAAAAATATAATTAAATCCCAAGAGCTTTTAAGTCGTAAAATCTGATAAACTCACTTAAAATTCAATGATGGCAGCAGAAAAATGTAGCTTATTGTTTTCAAGCTAATGTCCCCTCATCCTCTGCGACAGAACAGTCTGAGATCGTAGCATGTTCTCTTTTGATATATTAGCTCTGACACTTGGGTCATATTTTCATTAATTAAACATGGCTTTGTAATAATTTCATACTGATAGAGGCCCATTTCACCCCAGTCTTTGGGCATACAAGATATGCCTTTGCCACATAACTTAATTAGAAAATGATAAATGCCTCAGCAGTGTGTCCATGCATTTTCTAAAGGTCAGGGCCACCTCTGGCTTCACCCATTTTAATTCACTGCACATTTGCAACCGAGTTGTTGAGAGTACGGAGGTGTTGCCTCCAACTCTTACCTTTCTGTGCCTTTCAGGTCCACTACCTCTTAAACATAAGAGGGAGCCCTGAATGTTTGTGCGCGTGTGTCTTTGTGTGTGCCTGCATGTATTTTTTGTAAACAGAGAACATAGACAGCCCCATAGCATCTTGGGAAGTTAAGTATTGCTGCTCAGACTATCAATGTGAGAGAGTAACCTCGGGTCACCATTCATTCCAGACTACAAGCACTATATGTGGCTGATACAAGACCTTCCTTTTTTTTTTTGCAGTGACTTGCCCCGCAGACAGTGCTTGTTTTGTGCAAATGAGTTTTACAGACTTTCAAGGGCTTGTATTTTCTTCTTTTTTAATTTCCTACAGAATGATGGCCAGTGCCCTGTTGCTCCACTGCATGTCTCCTAATTTCCTGCTGATAGCAACAAAAAAAAAAAGAAAAAAAGAAAACAGAAAATTTCAAGTTGTGGTCTTGCCCATTCATCAGATGACCATTGTCAAGCCTGTCCTCACCAGGGAAACGTACACACAGGTAATCTGTGTAGGCGTTTTATTACAACTCGTTTTATTGTTAGAGGGCGACCTCTAGTAGCTGTAGTAATTATGACAGGAGCAAAGGAGGAGTAATGAAGTACACATATGGAGGAGGTGGAGTGGTTGGATGGGTAAAACACACCCAATATATAACTTAAGTTATGCACTTATTTTAGCCCAAACCACTATCTTTTCCTGAACCCAACCAATTAGTTTGGTGCCTAAACCCTTCCAAAATGTGACTATTTCACTATTTTAACCACTTGTGACAATCCGATTGGCAGTGGTCACATGTGACGTTTCCAGGGTCATTGGTGTATTCACCTATTTAAAGTATACATATTCGTATGCCGAACAAATGATCATTTTCTGAATGTCTCACCCACACCAAGCAGATATCATGCCAAGCCCACCTATACATTGTGTCATTGTGGCATTTGGCCTCACCTACCCTTGAAAACAACATGGTCTGATGTTTTTGTAACTCATTTGTAAAGGCTCTCACAGGCTCTGATGATGAGGTCCAGCTGATCAGAAAACACTTGTTTGCTGCCAGCAGCGAGACAGTAAAGTAGGACATGAGCCACAGTGATATAAACTTCTCTCCATGATCTGTGGATGTCCCATTATCCTGTCACTTCTCCAACTAACATAACAATTACATCTTCCACATTGATTGGAAGCAAAAAATTCTTTCTTCTCAAGATTGCTTTGACTATAATAACATCCCTTATAAATTCGTGACATACTGTATGTCCACATAGTGGGGCTGCAGTGTGAGTTGTTACAAGTATGCAAGTACATGAAACAACAGGGCAAATGTTGGACTTTGGGACCCATATTGATTTGCTTGCCTACAAGACAATGATGGGTAAACAAAGCAAAAATGGGAAGTTTGGAAAGTGTGGTTGTCTGTTTGACTGTGCCTGATATTTGCAGAGTATCCCGACATTAAACGTTTTCCTTGGAGGACAAGCGTGTTGACTGTCCACACTGTAATTGGGTCCCAAGCTCTATAACAGGAGTTACTGGACTTACTGTGAGGTATAGTAATGCGCAACCCATACCCACACCCACAATGTGTAACTTGCTATAGCTTCAAGTAAGATGAAAACACACTTGAGGCAAATTGAAATTTACACTCCACTTCCATTAATTGTATTCTGTTAAGTGTAAGTTGGAATGGATCTTTTTCACCTTGCTGTGTGAAGCTATTTGTTTGCACTTTGAAGGCCATACTGTTTATGAAATGACTGGAAGATGTCGATCTATCCCAAAACTTTCAAGGCATACAACACTTGGAGAAAAAGGAGTGCACGTGCACACAAAGTATAGCACTTCACCAGCTCAGTGTCCAGCCGGGGGGGGGGGGTTATAACGGCTGAGGCAGTTTTAGTCACAACATCAGATGTTTTAAATGACACATGAGATATTTCCAGCCGTTTTGGTGGCATCAAAAGCGGGTGTTTTTCTTTTTTTGGAGACCTGAAGATATTTCCTCGTGGTAACGTTGCACCATCTCCATCTATGATTATGACGACCAATATGGGTATTTTAAGCCCAACGATGATGTTGTCATTACCCTAACCAATTGTATTTTGTACCTAAACCTAAGCAGAGCATAAGCACAACCATGTGACAGAAGAACATTCAGCCTGAACATATGTAAAGTCACAACACAAAGAAATGGTTGTATCTGTGTTTTTTTAAATTAACTTAGCTAACAGTTATTCCAGCCATCAGGTTGCACTTTTGACAATTCAAAGCTGTATTTGACTAAAGTAGAGTTCCTGCAGAACTTTCTTTTTTTGGTCACGGGGTGACTTCCCGTTTGTTGCAGTTACCCTGAGCTCGGGTGCTCTTTTAAACAATGAAACCACATCTGTTTATAAAACCTGTATGTGACATTTACAAAGAAGGGTGAAATGTGTAGGTAGTGCGAGGTGGAGTCGGTGCTTTGTGTTCTGAACAGCGCAGCGACTCCAACCCATCCATCACTGTAAGGGATTGTTGTGCGCATTGACATTTTATATGCTGTGAAGGGAGCAAAGTGGGCTGCTGTTGCCTGTGATTCATTTGTTGTTGTTTTTCATTGGGATCCTGCAGAGGAGTCGAGGAGCTAACGCTTTGTTTGAATGTCAGCAGCTAAGATAGAAAGAGACTGCTGTGCCCACTGAGCTATGTACAGTATGCCCTCATGATTATGATGGATCGTCCACTGTGAGTGCACATTTATGAATGTTAAGAGCACCTTTTATTCTAAGTGCATGCTCTGGAAGCCGAGCTGTCACAAAGAATACTGAAGTTCTGAAGTGTTTCAGTCTTATCCATATGGAGGAGATGGATGAAAAGACTGAATTTAATGCATTCAAACTGTGCCCACCGCTGAGCAGATAATCCTTCTAATTTAACTCTCACGGAAAGTTTATTTTGAACTTTTCCGACAATCTCTTTCTAGTCATGTCCTCATTCAGCCCAGACCTTGTACTGCCTGACCTCAGAGCGCTTTTATAGATTATTTACTTGACCACAAAATGCAGGGTCAAAGTGAAAATGTGAAGTTTTATGTGTAAATGAATATCTCTTTTTAAAGCTTTTATTCTAAATAGTTATGACTGTTTTGTCACTGATCACCATGGTTCCAAATTTGAATTACCGTTGTCTAATGTGTGAATGACAGGTTCATTATTTTGCTTGTTATGCTCGAGGGAATGGCGACTTGCCAGCCTCTGTACTGGTAAGTAAAGCGTGTCATTTGGTTGAATTTCTAAGCTCAAAAAAATTCAACATACTTACTCCAACTGACAAAGAAAAATGATATTAATATGAAATTTGTACTTTAGCCAGGATCGAATACAAAAAAAACATGGGCTTCCCGAACAAAACTCAATTCGTATGTGACATGGCAGATTCATTCAGTAACAGATGAGTTTCTCTAAATGTGTGTTTAAAACATTTATACACAAATAATCAACAGAATGAAGATTATGTCAAAGATGTTTATGCATTGTGTTGCAGATGTGTCTACAGAAGTAAGCACGCTACTCAGCTAGCTCTGGCCCCTCCTATCTTGTAATACCACTTTCTTACCTCTAGAGGCAATAGTCTGAGAGTAAAGCTCAGGCACAGTCAGCAACAGTAATAAGGTGCCTAGCTTTATGGCCAACTGAGCTAACTAGCTAATTGCTGCAAGTTGGCCAATTCTTACATGTTGCACCTTGTAAACAGGTTTGCCCCACTGAGATCACAGTTCTTTTTCACATGGGAGACCTTTAACGTCTATCATCATTATCTAATGGTGTTAGGATGGCCAGCCTCTTTTGTATTGTTAATATGTGGATACGGTTTTATTTTGAGGCTGTTCAGGCTACCAAAGAACATAAAATATTGTGTGTCCTCCCCCTGAATAAGGCATACTTAAGGAGGATAAGGATAGGGTACAATGTTATAATCCTACCTGGCAATCACATGATAATGCATGTCAGGCAGAGTAATTAAAAAATTGCAAGGGGTAATGTGTAATACATGACATTTTTGAGGAACTCCCTCAACACTGCTCTTGTGCCAATACCAGTGCCAATAAAACAACTACAACTCGATCACTGGAGTAAATGTCGGCATCGAACATTCTCTGCAAACCAAGGATATTCTGAATCTCCAACCTCAGATTTCATGCTGTGATGAGGCTTAGGCAGAAAACTGGGCTGTACGTTTCAGAACTGATACCAAAACTGAGTATCCTGCTGAGTAATTAGGCTTTGACTACCTTTTCTGTTATCGACATCAAAGATTGTGCCTTTTAGAGGGACATCCACCTGTGTCTAAGTATGTGATGAAGAAAAAAACCCCAAAAGAAACCAAAACATTCCTCTTATATAGGAAACACTTCCAAATCTTCAGGGATGTCTGGGAGAAAGCAGTGGCTTCAAAGGCTTCTGGAAAGGGTTACTGCCAGCCTGCTGAGTCAGCTTTAAATACAGCCCGGACACATGAAACACAGAAGTGAAGTCTTCAGTCCTGCTTGTGTGAAGTTCCTGTATGCATGGATCAGAGCAGCGCTTCTTACATTGGCTAATATTTTCCCTGGAGCTACCATAGTGACTCTTTGGCTCTTCCTGCGTAGCAGCTTCACAGCTGTGTTACAAATCTGCAAGAAGCCGCAGTGGGAGATCGTCTGAGGACGTACCTGTTAATTAACAATGTCTAAATATATAACAAAAGGGCTGGTTTCACTGTGGCTCTGCACCTGCTCAGTCCTTTTAACATTTAAGCAATTTTTCCTTTGATGCATGGCATTTTTCTTTTTTAAAATTCACATTCTGGATACAAGGGGCACATTTATTTAGTCAAACCCTTCCACAGAGGTGTAGATTTTCTTTTTTTTTTTCGCAACGTTAAGACCTGTTCTTGTAAAATCAAAAGCTCTTCTTGCACAGAACAAAGGATCGCAAGGTTGAGCTCGGTTGCTGATTAATGGTGTTAAATTAACAAGGGAACCTGAATCCATTTTAAACCCCATAAATCAAATGTCTTTAGCGGAATATGTTACAGCATCACTCAACATGGTCTTTAGGGTAAAAAGATTCATGAATGCATTTTCAAAAACAAGACATGATCCACTTTTATCATTAGGTTTTAAGGTGTCTGTGGCCTCAGGTGCAGGATATCAAGTCATGACGGACTCCTGATGCGCGTAGATGTGCATCACATTTGCATGTAATTTAATCAAGGTAAACACAGTGGCCTGCCGTGCTTAATAGCACTGCACTTTGGTGTCTAATCAGAGGTTGAGATGTATTAATAAAATGCGTGTCCTGCTGTCCTCAGATTGCTACAGAGATTCGATGAGATGAATGAGAAACATTTTATTCAGCATGAAGCTGCAGGATGACTTACCGACCATATTGTATGCTGTATTTTCTCATGCCACATTTTATTGCATCTACTGGCTCGGACATTAAATATACATTCATATTTCACTTGAGTGAATTGTTTTAGTGTATGGTCTACTGGGAGCAGCGTTGATTGTGAAGCGTGACAGCTGCAGGAAGCAAGAAGCAGCAGTATCTTTCCTTCACATACAGCAGGAGAGGCAGCCAGTCACTGAAGGAGCTGCGCAGTGCGGTCAGTGTCCAGCGTGGGGTGGGACGTGTTCTCCATCAGGGCTGATAGCGAGGCCATCTTTCCCTCTTTGAACAGTCTTATTGCTGTGTCTCAGTGCATTTGGTTATTTTATGTTATAACTTTGAATTAAAAATTACACTGCTGCTGGTTGCACACTTGTCCTAAAATTGTCAGCATTTTATTTTTTTTCCCCTTTAATATAAACTTCACAAAAGGCAAAGAAAATGTGATAATTTCTACCTTACCAGTCATATTGACCACTTGTATGCATAATTTACTTTTTACACTCATTTATTTAAAACTTTTAATCGAGTTCTATTTGTAATGTTGTATTTAACTTTACCGGAAGTGGTGGGGTGAAAGTGTCGGTGGAGGCCACCAGAATCTGACTGCCTGACACCATCTGGGGAATTTCACCCTTGGAAATCGCTTATGAAAATCTAAGACCTCAATTACTTGAACACAAGTTTGTTTAACTGAGAAGTGGTTCCAAAATAAAGCCACATTTATTTCAAATGAAATAATGAACAAATGAAAATATCTGAGAAGGGGGTTAATGACAGGGAAAATGAATCAAATTATGAACAGTTTTATTAAGGCATTCTTTTTTTAAAACAGTAAAATGGTGTCTTTTTGAAACACTTATTCCAAAATTAACTAAAAGAGTTAACAGAAGCCAGCTAAAGCGTGGCAGCCTACTTAAGGATGTGTTGCAGGAGTGCAACAACTTGCCCACCACGCCTGCTCACTGCAAACGGCGCCTCACTGCAAACTGTGTCCCAGTGAATTTAACACTACAAATGGTGAGGGGAACCACTAATGTGTATAGCCTCCACTATGAGCCGACTACCACCACTAAAATAAAAAGGAAAAAAAGGGCAAAAGAAATGTTACTACAAACAATTTAAAACACACTAGGTGGTCTGGACTAATCATATAAGAAATGTACACAAAAACAAATCAATGAAAGCAAAACTACAGCAAAGCAAAACAGCAGCTGACAGTGACCTATAAAATCAAAAAGGGTGAGTTAATAGTGGTAAAAGCAAGTGGCATTTCAGTTATATCCTGCTTACAGTTGAAATGACATATCTTTATAAAAAAGGTGTGCAGGCTAACCCCGCTTAACAATGCGTTCCAACATTGGAGGTGAGCTATAAAAGAGAAAAAGTTTGGGTTTGTTAATACCACTTCACTTGCACATCATGTATCAGCAGTTTACCTCATACCTTCATTCATAGGTAGATGCAGGCACCACTATGACCAGGCAAAAGAGCAGCTCAGAGTAAGAGGATCCCACGCGACAACCAGGGAGAGACAAAGAGACAGTCGGGAGGCCACAGGTGCCTTAAATGCCTTCAAGTTAATCAGGACAGAGTTGGGCAGAGGAGTTGGGAGGGTTGGCCTGAGCACTAGGGTGTGTTCAAGAGCCAACAGCCTAATTAACATGAGGAGACACTGGTTTCCCCATTACACAAAGTAAAAATGTAGCACAGTGTCTTTATTTTTACATAAAATGTGATTTTTCTGCACTCTTCACAACAGTGTACTTGGCACATTATCACCTTATTTCCACGACACCTGAAAATGTTCTGATCCCCATGATTTAAAAAAAAAAAAAAAAAGCCAGAGTGCTGCTCTCACCAGTCGTTGTGCTACCCATATGGCCCATACAATTCTGTCTGAATTTCAGACTTAATTCAGCAGACAAGTTTAACTAACAAGTATCCCTGCCTACATGAATGGACACACACTATGATGAAAAGTGATATTACCTGCACCATCCCAAACCTTAGTTTTTCACAAGATTATTATTGTGGGGAATTCTGTTGATATTGCTTGATGCTCAGGGGATGCATCAGTGCCATTTCGCTGGCTGGCTCTGTCCACTGCTTCCATTGTCAGAGTGGCCATTTTGCTTTGCCTTGTGGAGCCAAAGTACATAAACACCATTATCAGAGGAGCAGTTGGAGGGAGCCTGCCGCTGTCAAACAAACAATGGCCCCGTGGAATTACCTGCCATGACTCATACATGTCAGGGAGCCGCTATCATCCTCATTCATCCGCAGTTTGGGAGCCCTCGAGTTTTTTGTTGTGTTCATTCGGCATCCAAGTGATTGAGGAGAACCTGACTATTAATTAAGAGTGTTGATTACTGTAATTTGTAATTATTCTTCCTATAATTTCTGCAGTGTGCTGCGGAGCGCAGAGGGAGGTCCATGAGCACTAACAATATGCTGTCTTTTTTTTTTTTTTAATCGTGTGTGTTTGAGCGTGAGCGTGAGCGCGAGTGTGTGTGCATTGCCTGCAGCCATTTCCTTGGCCTTTCTTTGAATACTTTAATTAATAATACAGATTATTATTTCGTGGGATGCTGTTGGGTTTTTTTTTGTTGTTGATAGAACTCATTAAATTGAGATTGAGGAAATTGCAGCAAATATTTTTTGCTGTAAGGGAGCCACAGTTGGCATGAGAATGTCGTCTTTGATTCGAAGTGCTGGTAAGTCCTTGCACTCAGCCTTTAGGTCATTCTTTTTCGGCAGGTTTTATGTTCAGCTTTTTACTGAAAAGAAGTTCAGAGAGGCAAACGTTCACTCACATTGCGACTGTAAACCGTGGCAGATCATCTCTTGACGTTGCTTGTAATCAGAAGCCCCAGCTGCCAGGTTGTATGAGGCCATTACCGATTCAGCCGGCCCTGCTCAACGGCTTGTTTAATGCTGCCATCACTCAAGGTTATGCTGTACCTGATTTGTACTGTCATTACACAGGTTATGTTGACATTCTCTCACTCAATCACGGCCTTTAGCGTGCTTTATGAAATTGCCCTCCAGTGGATAGAAACTAAAACACTAACACGAGTGAAGATTACTCTCCGAGATACCCATCTTTATGTGCGATAGTCTAAACCGTGAGATGTATTCTTTAAAGAAACACGGCCAGTGTAGTGTTTTAATCAGACCTTAGAATCACAGTTCCCACAAAAGTGTCCTCACTGTTTCATCTCAAATGATGTACTATTTTAACAGCTGTTTCACTTTCTTGGTGAGAGTTTTTTTAGTTAGACAGGAAGATCTCTTGCAGGATTTGAGTTTGGATTGCCCTGGAGATAATTGATTTACCTGTCTTTAGTATTTACAAGCTTTCATTCTGCAGTAACCCTGCAGACAGAAACCACGGAGGTTAGATTTCGGCTGCCCTCGGCTAGCAGCTCTAAATCGTTGCTGTGGGTGGCAACAGCATGGCAGCATTTTTTTCAGAGTTAAAGGTGCTGTAGTTGATATGTTCGTATTAAAATAAGTGTTAAATGGCTCTATATGTGAACAGTAATCATAGTTATAGTGTGTGTCACAGACTGTCTCCCTGTAGCTCCTCACCAGTGACATGTGTTTCTTTTGTTCCTTCACTGCGATTCTCCTCTTCTCCACCAAAATGCCCTCGGACTTTCCCTCCTTCCTACTGTATATCACCTGACTACCCTGCCCACCCAACCACTTCTCATCTAATCTACAGTTAACTGGCCCACCCCACCCACTCTCACCTCTTTCCGTTCTCCCTTTTCAGTCCTGCAGATACAAAGCCAGCTCATTCCCACTCTGACTCTGCCAGTTCATTCCTTGTTGCCTTTTAGTACTTGTGCTTTCCTGTGTACTGGCCTGCCTGCCTACTGATCTTTCAGTAAGCTTTCTTTAATATATCACTAAAGCCGTCCAGCTTCCTTGCCGTGTGTTCTGCGTTTGGGTCCAACCCCTGTTGCTTACTCGGACACTGTTTGGTCAGTAACCCATGTCTCTCCCCCTCCTGCTCATGCAATAAAAGAGAAAATACTTTTTTCTGGTATTGCTGCCTACTTTATCCAATTCGGACAGAGAAATCCATAAAAGGAGCGGTCCTATATGCTCGCAAACCTCCAGAGAGCAGGATCCTCCTGTTTACTGCGTCCACGTGGCGACGTAGAGAAACGCCGACAGCAACTTTGAGACACACGTTACAGTGAAAACAAAATCTATATCTGATCAACTAACTAATCCGCTTTTTCTGTGCGCCTTTGTCTTACCTGATTTTGGCTGTGGGATGTGTAAACAGCAGCTAAAGTGGCTACATGGCCATACCTATTTTGGTGAAAATCTGATCAAGACACAAAATAGCCGTCTTCAGTTCCTACGTGAGGCACATGCATGATGGGATCACACCAATCACATCTACAACTATATGTGCTTTTAATGCACGTTAATGTAACTTTCAGCCTTTTATAACTGTTGATGTAACACACATCTCAGTCTGGCTGTGTTGTTACCGGTTATGAAAAGAACTGCATCATAAGGCACTTACACATACTGTAGGTCTCAATTTTTTTTCCTTCAGTGGCAGTTGCTGCTTGTTTTTAAACCCACCTGTTCACACATACAGACCCAAAGTCTGGAGATGAGAAATATTGTAATTAATTTTGAATTGGACCACAAAAAGCCACTACCGCGACTCAAAGGGCTTCCAGCAGCCGGATATCGAAAAGCTGAGAAAGCAGATGTTCACTAATGTCCTGGAACAACATCCAATATGTGTTTTGATTCCCTCACAAATCATCCCTTAAAGAAATCAGAGAAAGAGTGGATTGCTTCAGTCACAACATAAGTTTAACAAGCTAACAGGTCTTGAATCAGAAGAACAATGGATGTTAACCCATCGTTGGCGAATCGACTCTTGTCTTGTGCCATGACAATGGCAGGAGATGGGTTAGGGGTTGAGGTTACAGTTTTGCTCAATTGTTTACACACAAAAACTGGTACTTGAGACACAATGACCACAACATGTAACTCATGCACCAACCGCCTGAACCAATTCTGCTAAACTACACGCACAGTTCCTGCTTTACAATCAAATTGCAGTTCTATGACACACTTTTTTCAAAACACTACACACAATTCTCTGCATTTGGCACATGAAGAAAATCTCTTGTTTTCACAAGGAACACACTGTCATTCAAAATTCTAAAGTTAATTGCCCTTCTATGCACACTGACTCATCACATGGGCAAACACCTGTCGCACAGTTTTACAATTAGCTGTCAGAGCTTTAGCAAAACAGAAGAGAGGATGCAACATAGTTTTTTCTTTACTGTATATAGTACATTTTTCTGTTGTTTTGTATGTAGACCAGTGTATGTGCAACTTTAGTTGGGATGTACACTGTACATTGTTTTTTGTGGGGAAAATAAAATATATTTGTTACCATATATTTGTATGTTCTGAGTATAAAATCAATATTCTCAAATATTTTACAACACACTTATGTACGTACTGTCTGTAGTAAGTGTAACACTGAACAAAAAAAGGCCTATGTCATGATGATGAATGGAGAACGGGTGTTTTCCATTCATCATAGTGTTTTACATTGAGCACATCAGTGTTCAACTGGTTCTTATAAATGTCTATTCATATGATGGTTTTAGTGTGTCATTTGAAAACAAAATGCCATTTTGAAAAGAATTTACATTGTTTTGAATGTAAAGTTTCATTGTGCTGGAGAATTGAGGGGTTTTGCCCATTGTGTGTGTGTTTTTTGATTTGTGTGTAGAGTTCTGAGAGTATGAGGTATGCTTTCAGAAAATGCGTGTGAACAATCAGGAAAAACTGTCATAACAACCTAATCAGAACTAAGTGCACAAATTACTCAGAACGAGTGTGAAAATGTTTTACACAGTTAACCTGTAATACATTACCAAATCTTGTCTCTTAACCTTACTGGATAGTAAAAATAAAGGCCAGGAACAACCAAACAACCAAGCACTGCCAGGACTGTGTAGTGCTGTAGCTAACATTCCTCTCACTATAGCCAAAGGGTGCAGAAATGTCAGCTCGGTGCTGGGGTTGACTAGCTTGGAGGGAAATGTGTTTCTTTGAGTATTTCTGTCAGTGTCTGGGAGTGAATGTGTGTGTGTGTGTGTGTGTGTGTGTGTGTGTGTGCTGTGATAGAAGAGTGGAGCGGATGCTGTTCTTCCTTTAGCCCAGAGATTTGAGCTCCCAACCGGGCCAGTGTGCGCTCCCAGCGCTGCGGCCCTGAATGGGAAGCAACAGCAGCCGCTCGCTGCGAGGTGCAGACCTGACAAGCCTGCATTGACAGATAAGGCAGGGCAGCTTCAGTCAACAACAGAGCTTCACAATACAAATGCTAATATCCAACTGTAGGGTTGTACCAAAATGTTTACTACCGAGATTTGATTGAATTCCGCCTCAAGATCCAACCTGGCCAAATCAGATCCCCACTGCTTATCTGTGAGAGCCTTGCTGATGGCGAAAATAGGAAATGGTAATCACTGTGCTCCCTTTTGGCACGAGGTTTACAAGTGTGAAGATGTCCTTCTGGCTCCATTTGAGCGAAGTGGCTGGTCCTGCGGGCCATTATTGGCTGTCCTCTCCCTGTTCTTGAATCATCTTTTGTGTCCGCCAATAAGAAATGTCATATCACAAAAGATGTCCCTGCCTTTTCTCTCTCTCGCTCTCTCTCTCTGACTTCAAGTGCATTCAAGGTCAGTAAAACGTTCATCTTTATTAGCTAACCCCATGTTTCTGTGCAGCATTCATCCCATTTGAAAGAAGGACTTCCTGTCTAACTAGCAGTTGGCCCATATAGCCAAAATGCTGCCTTTTTTCTTTTCTGCTTGTGGCGTGGGATTGGTAGTGCTTAACAGCACGTTATTTCTTTGCTTGTTGCAATTGCACAGCTTCCTCGAGCCGAGTTTCATATGTAAAATGTCCCTCAATCACGGTAATCCCTGAAAGCTCCTGATGGGTTTACAATTTTCATGTCATATTAACTCCTCAACACATTAGAGTTTGCACTTGAGAGGATGTCTGCCACAAGAAAAGGAATGCATCAAAAGTCCACTCTTTTTTTTTCCCCCACCAGCAAAGGGATGCGAATGAAACGAAAGAGCAAATGCATAATCACAGTTTATCTGTATTAAAATATCAACTCACTGCATCATTTCAAGCACTCATTAGAATAATGGTAATGACTTGTATTGATTTTCACACAGCAGCGCTGCCTCAGTGTGCTACCCCAGGCAGTAAAATGTCAGGATCTCAAGAGTCTGCAGGCTTGACTTTTTGCATCTATAATAAACTCATGCTCTCATTACTTGCAACACTTGCAGAAAGATTAAAGTTTGTATTGGCACAGTATAATATGAACGTAAAGTGCTGTCTTCAACAAATTTTGATGAAATAAAAGTAGTCACTTTGTCGATACTAATTTGGTTGCCTGTTTAGAGCCGTGATGTGAGAGGTTCTTGTTTTATTTAGCACGTCTCCGTCTTTGCTGCGAAGCACTCTCTGCAGATAATTTGTGAATTTCCTGTCAATCAAACAATGCGTTCATGGACTATGGCATCTTCTTCCTTTGGATTTAATATTGATGAAATTCAAAGATGCGTCAGTGTGCTAGGTTAAATAAGTGTAAAGAAGAATATACGGAAACAAAGTACATTAAAGCTGCTCCTATCAATATGTTTTACATTTAAAATGGATCGATCTGCAATGTGAAGGGTGAAGAGAATTTACACCTGACTCTGCAGTTTCCCTTAGAGACATGAAGCTGTTAATATCTTTTAACTCATTTTTGGCTTGTGGCACACAATTTTACTCTTTTGATTCATTCTCATGACTCCCATCAGCAACATTTTCAGACGCAGCAGATGGCTGAAAACCTAATACTGTCCCAGCGCCAAACCAAAACAAAGTTAGAGAAATTAGTTAAAGAATGATCTTTTCCAGAACCAGATTTTTACTTAGTAGTTGGGAGAAATAAGACCAAAAACAAGTGAATATTGGATTCACACTTGTCAGGTGAAGGAAAAAATGAAAGCATCTGGTGTCACCCTGAAGTGTCTGGAATAAAACCAACGAGGTGGTTGCATTATTATTTGCCATCACAGCTATTCAAAGGGCATTTTTATCAGGCAAGAAGACTTTGACATATTAAATGATCAATGTTGAATTAAAATGACCTAGAATCTGAGCTGTTAACCGTGTTCCACCCCAAAATGTTGAAAAAGAAATTCAGTGGGTAGAGGCATTATTTTGAAATGCAGAAATCTTCGTGTTTAATTAATTGCTCTAATTATTTTTCTGTGCTTCGCAAGCACACACTGTTGCTTTGTCTCAGTTCAGGGTCTACATCCTTCAGAGGAGCATTTGAAGGCCACTTACATCACAACGCCGCACGAAGGCTGTCCCAATTCAAAGGCTCCTCCAAATGCAGCCAACAAATGCGGCCTCCTTTTCTCTCTTTTTGGAGGATGCACTGCTACTATCCTTTGTGGCCTCACATATCCCAAGATTCTTTGCGCGCCCGAAAAAGAAGAAAGAATGAGAGAAACGGTGACATCGCGTGGCGTAGATTGTCACTTTCGCGAGCCTAGGCGGCAGAAATCGTGACGTAAGGGTAAAACATGAGGCTAGACCGTTCCATTTAACAATGGCTGACGTGGTTAACAAGGTCTCTCCAAAGGACTCGCCTTCGAAGACTGCAAAGGCTGGGTCTTTTGAAGGATGCAGACCCTGAATTGAGACACAGCATGTGTTTAACATTCGTATTGGACAGTGGCCCTAGTTGGTCCGCCCCTTCTGCCTGGATGTTCAGGTTAGCTTCTCCCATTACGTAAAGCTCTTCCTTACTTTTTGCTGGTCTTGTCCTCCAACATAAACACAAGACCACACAGTGATGAATAAAATAAATACGGTTCAGTGCCAACTATCGGATGTGTTCTCAATTTGTATTCAAAGCATATGACAAGACCGTTAAAACATACTGACTGAATGATTGGATGGTTGGCTTGTTTGTTTTGTTTGCTCCTTGGTGATGTTTTTTCTAGCTTAGGAAAGCAGTCTGCTGAATAGATATTTCTTTCAACAAGAATGCAAAACCGACATACGTTTGCTGTAGCCTCTGCGGTTAGCTCAAGTGCAGCCTATAGAAGATGAGCTGCGGTGGAACTGTCAGCCTGTGTCTGCCCTGTACTTGTGAGTTCAGCTTGGTGTGTCAAGACGTTGTGTTACAGCAGCCTATTTAGGAGAGGTTGAGACATTCTCACTGTTATATCTAACGGGACAAGGTTTCCTTGTCATCGGCTTCACACCATTGTGTGCGGGACGGGTGATTCTGACCCTGACACCTTTTTATGATGATATTCCTACAATACGTGACATAACTCCACACTTTCATGTGACTGTCTGTCTTTGTCCAGTGAGGAGACCACTGCCCTCATGCATGTTGTTATGGCTGAAGGGGTAGTTTTCAGATATCAACCAGGTATAGTCTATTGACATTTTAACAAACTGAACGAACAATAGCAGTGTGCTGTATTATAGTAAAAGTAATGTGATTACCACCCAAATATTTTTTACAAAGACATCAGGTTATTTCAGAGTAATACGCAGTACATGCTTTTTGCGTCCGAGAGTTGTTGCACTGTGTTGCAGCTTGATGTTGTTTTGTTCATCATTACTGCAGACTGCCTGTATTTTGGTGTTCTTCAGTTGGCACCCTTGGGGGTGGTGGGTTTGAAACCCAGCATTCTCCCTGTATGGATAATTATCCCTGCTGCTGGTTATGCTTGGAGCCGCAGTCATGCAGCCAGCTAAAAGGGAACACAGAGCAGACATTTAGCCGCGCAATGTACACATCGAGCCTGTTGTGTGTTAGGGAGTGTCACGGTTCATCTCACTGAGCAGAAACAATAGACGCGGGGTATAAACATTGTCACATGCTGCCTTCCGACATCATCATCCAAGCACGTTCAATGCTTTTCCCAACATTTAAACATGGCTTATTAAACATGCTGTTTCTGTACTTGACTAGAAATTGACTGAAAATATCCAATGTACAAAATATAGGCTTGTGGATTTAATTCAGTAACCGAAGCTATAGCATTTACTAAAACTGTAAACTGTAATACGACATGAATCCTTGTTCTGACAATGATAGGCCATATTCACTGATGTCATTCTCAGAGTGGGAAGCTATAAAGCTGGGATAATGTTATGCTGCTGCGGTCCAGTATGCGGTTAGTATGATTGTAAAGAATCTGACAAATTGATACCATTTGATCTGTTACTGATAGATGAGCAACAGAAAAGATGATGGATAGTGAAAATCCAGATGTCCCCTGTGACGTCTGGCCATATTTCGAGGTAAAACAACATACTTGATAATGCATTAGCGAATGTTGGCATTCAGCCACTTTCTAATTATCACTGCCTACTGATTCCATCCAGTGCATTTTACTTCCAGATATAAACAATGGTGTCCAAAATGTGCCTTGATGTTTTAGACTTTATTCATGGCTTTCCTTGTACTGTGTCACAGCTTCAAATGGTTATGTTAGCTAGGAAGCTACACGGCTTGATGTCACCTTGAAACGTGGCTTGATGTCCCTCTGGATTTACACTGTTTATTGTCTATCCATTTGCTAATCAGTCAAAATGGTGAAATCGCTAAGTTTCCCTACATTTATAGGGCTTGCGGCCTGGAATACTGCAGTGCGATATTCAAACTTCCCAGCATGATGTCAGGGGAAATTGGAAGCTACGATGTCAGATATTATAACTATTTATTTACACTTGTTCCACTGAGCACCAAAGTATCACCAGTAATCATTCCCCCAGTAACCTGCCCAGTGCCCCTCGTGGACTGACGTTTTTTGAAGATGGTTCCAGACTCTTCTACTTTAAATTCTTGACTTCAAATTGATTGGTAGCCAGTTATTTTGCATTCAAAAACACAGCTCTGATGCTGCCACACTGAAAAACAGGTTGGCTTATCCAGTATTGACAGAAAATGTCTCCAGCCACAACACTGCTGTCTCTGCACACATGCATCTGCCCTCCTGCCAGCCTCTGTGAATCAGGGCTCACCCAAACCACTAATCCCGATGCAACCCTTGGCAATATGGGAGGTTTTATTTATTGCCCTATACGACAAAATCACCACAATACATCAACTGGAGTCGAAAGGATTTTTTATCAATCCCAGTGAATCAAAGCTTGCTTCCTCTCGGGCTGACCTTTCTTATTTTGTTTTCCTTTCTTAAAACAACTCTTTGACTCAGCGGTTGGAAGACAGGGCTACGAGGACGTGTCAGTGTTTGTTACCATGACCCTACCCCCAACCTTAAAAAGGGGTTCATTTTGAGCACATTGTTTGTCTCCTGCAAAAAACACTTCCATCAATCTCACTCTCTGATTTTGGTGCACGTGAAGCTAAATACCTCCATACTGGTATTTTTCTTCGAAGTCTGCAAATAAACAATGAAAAGCAGAAGAATCAGGTTTTCTAACGCAGGCTGAATAAATTAAAACTGAAAAATGATGAAACCCAGCAGCAAATCATAGAGAATCCTTGGTGGTATTCATTCAGTAAGGCAGTATGAGGTTTGAGATTTTCCTTTACCTTGGTTGATTACAATGTTAAACCTACGTTTACTGTGGCTGGCACACATAGGCCTAAGAATTCTATGATTCTAAAAATAAAAAAAATCACATCAAAGTGTTGTAATTGTGCTGAGTTCTGCTCACTTCAGCAAAGTTCTGTATTTTCTCCTGTTCAAAACTGACATAATGTAGGTGTTGATCAATGAAGAGAGGGTATGAATACATACTTCATCGGTATTAGATTCACTTGTATGAGGAACTAAATTAATTCAGTTGATGGATGGTTCAGACTCCTAATGATACAGATACATAAGAAAATCATTTTTGAAGCTCTATTAACATTTTTTGGCCATGATATACTAGCAGAAGAACCCACAAACGCAAAAAACCCAACAATAGCATCTTTTAAACTAATTTGACTTATGTAGTCCGAATCACTTCACATCATCACATCTTTGCAATCAATGTTAGTACTAAATTAGTAATTTATTTCCACCTGATGAATCCAAGGTCCAATTTTGGTCTTTATCGATTCATACAAAAGTTGGGCACACTGGCGCATTGAGCAAAATACTAATGTCACCATGCTAACACGCTGACGAGGATGACTTTTCTGATGTTTACCATGTTCAAAATGTTGGAGCGACTTGGATGCCCAAAAGAATTTGTTTTGCATTCAAACAAAACATTTACAGCAGTTTCCAGTATTTGATCGAAAACGAAGTGCAAAGTAAATGCTACGATGACTATACAATACATGACTTTGGAAAGAGTTTCTTACCATCAACCCAATTCTTACTTTTGTCCACCCCGTTTCAGCATCATATGACGTCAACTTATCAACTCTGGTACCAACATTTTATTCAACTTTTCCACATGTATTTTCCCAGTCGAAATTTTTTTTATTTCTAATAATTCTGACAGCACAGGAACGCATCGTAATATAATGTAATCAGCATTCAACACAAAGTAAAGCTGAGGTCGAAAGGGGAAGTTTGTGTAGTTAGTTTGGCACAATGATGGCACCAGATGGAACATTGAATGGATCGCCAATGTCATTACAAAAAAATCCCGAGGAAGACCTTAACATCTGTACCAAATTTCACAGCAATCTATCCAACAGATGCTGAGACTAGTTGTCAATCTTGATTAAGACGGTGGCCCAACAAACTAGTAGTGCCATCCACGGAGCCCTGCTGCTAGTGTGGCTAATAACAATGAGAGTTATTGCAATCATCTATCTTATTGAGCTATAATAAGCTCTTTCTGCAGTGTTTTTGATTCTTGACTCCGGGACCAAAATGCAATTACAGTGAGTGTTATCAGACCGAGAGGACAAACTTTGATTTTCAGCCCACACGTTTGTTTTATGATGATGAACATTTGTTGATAGCATTCTCACAAACAGCCCGAATCCCATTACCTCCCACAAACTGCTGACAAAACAAGAGAGGACTACGCCATCAATTATGGTAGCGATAATATCTGTTGCCTCCTTTCCCTCTTTATCTTCTCTTTTTATTGTCCTCAATAGGAGCCATCTGATAAGATAAAGTCCACCTCCTCAAAAATGTTGACACAAATGTTATTTCCTTTAGGTCATCGTGGGCCTATGGAGACAAATGGTCTTTGTTGTTATTATCTTTTGTGCTTTGCTGACACCAATGTTTTAACCTAGAGAATTATGTGGCGAAAAGTCTTTGAAAACGTTTGCTTGTGACACAAACAGAGGTTTGCTTTACTTAGGTCCACAGGAGACTGTTCTGTGTTTTACATGGAACAATGAGGAACAATCAAGCAGGTCTAAATGAGGCTGGGAAGGGTGCGGGGGGCGGGGGGAGTGGGGGTTCTCCTCCTGTGATCAATAATGTGTCTGGTGGGTCTGGGGAGAGAGTTGAAGGGAAAGGAGCGCTCCGCCTCTGCTGGGGAAGAGTTTCATCCTCTGAGATGTACTATCGAAGTCAAAAGACTGTAGCGTTAAACAAACAGTCAGTGAACCACAAACTTCAAGTCATACATGACCAAAAATATATGAGACCACCAAATCAAATATCCATATAACTATATAACTTCATTATTGGAATCTCATTATTATTGGCATCATTGTTGTTTATTTGGTGTACTGGTGTGAGCCCACATGATTTAGTAATCCACAATCCGTATTTATCTGTACATGACTTAATCAATTGGATTTCAAATGTCAGCTGTCAAAACGAGTAACAACCATTGAGACTGTCCACAGGTCTTTGTCCCTGTTGGTTGTTGCCTGTCTCTCTCTCTGTAAACAAAATGCATTCATTGTAAAATGTCTACAATATCCAACCAACATCAAACTGGCGGATGGACAAGTAATCATTATTTACTTTTTTAATAATAATAACATTTGTTTTTGTAGAGGATGTCTGAAAAACGGACCCATGTCTGCGGTGTACACACATGCTGCAGCACTTTAATGTGTTAGCCTGCAGGCACCAAGGCCACGCTGCCCGTTAAGGAGAGGGCGAGAGGAGACAGGACTGGGGTGTATCGCTTTGGATGAGTGGGCAAGGCGAGGTCATGTAGTGCGCGGTGAAGGAGTTTCAACTTAGTCAAACTTTTAGGTAACTCAGCTGTTTGGATTTTTCAAAACAACAAAGTTGAAACGTTTGGAATTGAGAATTCATATACATTATGTGTATTAAGCTGAGGAATTAAGATTAATGTTCTGACCAGCCATGAGGAACAAGTTGATACAATCTAGTGTGCAGTAAACCAAGTCTATCGATTCTTAACTGGCAAATCTCCTGAACCCAATAACAACCACGCTCAACAGGTAGCACACAAAGACACAAGTCTGCAAATATCAACCTATGAATTAAAACCGATGAATGTGACGTTACAGAGGGTAAAAAGTATGACAAATTAGCTATTTTCAATTATCATAAATTATTAAACGAGAAAACATATTTGACATTTTAAAATATGAATATAATGAATATGAACACTTTCACAAATGAAAAATAATCCCTCATGGGAAAATAGAAAAACTCTCAAAAAGTGTGTTCCAAAGTTATATTGAGCATAATCTGTGATCTGTCTTTTTTTTTATGCAGGGCCACACAACTTGTATATATCTGTATGTGATAGAAAAATACAGAACACAGAATCAAAATGTAAAAAAATCTTTAATAGCTATTTCACTGAGCAAATGTGAAAAGAATCCTTAGTGTTTCTTGGATGTTCCAGACAAATTTCATTCCATTCAAGTGAAAAATAAGCAATCACAAAAATGATGAAATGTAGCTCAGAGGGCCAAAAAATTGTTGCTAAGAATGTGTTTGGAGTACATCTGTAGGATTTTCCAGGGCAAATGAGTTTAATAGAAGTTTTGGTATGAATTTTCCAAAGAGAATTCATGACTTGAGGTGGGAGGGCCTGTTATGTTCTGTGCACTATATGGCCATCGTTTGTGGCTGTTTGTGGCTGCGAAAAATCTCCCATCTTTGTGGCAACAGTTTTGGAAAGGCCTTCTCCTCTCTCTCAACATAACGTTTCCATGTGCACAAAGTAAAGTTCATAAAAATAATGGCTATTCCAGTTTGGTGTGACTGGCTTGCACAGAGCCCTGACCCTAATCACATTCAGCACCTTTGAGATGAACAGCGACCTTGAGCAAGGCCTGATCACCCAGCATCAGTGTCTGACCTCACAAACGCTGAATGGGACCAAATCCCTGCAGCAAGGACAATAAAAGCCGTTTCCAATGGTGTGTGGAGATCGTTACAGCAGCGCATATATCGGTACACACATTTGTGTCGTGTTATGAGTGTTCACACATTTTTGGCAATTCAGTGCATTATTCTACCATACACTAGTGTGAGCATTCACAATTCACCAGTCATTTGTCAGTCATTAGTTAGAAAAGTTAATTACTGAGTGGCTGACTGCTTGAGATTTCACATTTTTCCAATTCTGGCTGATGGATTTTTATTAGTTTGAGACACAGGAACACAAAGTGCTAGCAGTAATTCTCAAGCCTGTAATATTTATTCTGATTTCTTATCTAAGTCGTGTTTAATTTTGGTGTGTAAGTGTAAGTTGTTAAGGAGACAATGAAATCCAAATATGATGTATAAAGCCCAGGGACTTATCGAGGTGGAATCCAATTAAGATCGTGTATTGGATGTTGGATTTTTGGACCTAACAAAATAATAACTTTGAAATTAATGAAAAGAAATATGTAATGATTTTTAATGGTTTTATTCAAAAATATAGCTTGTACACAATCACACATGCTGGCAGTCTGGGACAACAGAGGAGAGCCTCCAGGAACTGGGAGGAGCTGGCCCTTTTTCCCTAAAAAAAGTTAAAAGGGTCTTTTTTTCTCCTTCATCATGGCAAGTTTTTCCTCACTCGATTCGAGGGTCTAAGGACAGAGGCCATCGCTCACTGTACAGACTGTAAATCCCACTGAGGCAATGTGATTGCGATTTTTGGGCTATATAAATACAATTGATTTGATTTGATTTGATTTAACATCCAGCCCCTCGAGCGTCAATGGCAGCCGCACTGACTCTGAGGTTCAAGCCCAGACACAAAGGAGATGCCAAGCTGGGCACCTGCCATTGCAACCCTTGTCTCTCTCTCTGGCTTCTCTCATCTCACCTTTTTTCAGCGATCATCGTACTGATCTGGAAAAGTTGGATAGCTGCAAAACTCGCACAAAAGTGTTTTTATATCAAGTTGCTGCTAAAGTTGCATGCTTGTTAAGACCAACCCAAAGACGCATTTTCTTTGCGCTATGGTCTGAAAGTGACTTTGGATGTTTTGAAATACTGTTGGTACAATACAGTATCTGTCCACGTCAGCCTGCCAGAAATCTGCTGTTGTTTCTTGTTGTGGATGAGGATGTGCCCAGTTTGTCCAACATGCGCTGACACCTGAGGTCAGTAAAAACAATCTTTTTGTTTTGGATGCCATATTGGATTTCTCAACAGACCAACCAAACAATGGGATCAGCTGAGGAAAATGTGTAACTGTCCCAAGGTGATTAAAAACAGCTGCCACTATTGTTTGGGCTTAAAAGACGCCTTAGCCTACTCCTGCAATCTCATTTAAAGAGTTTAAATGCGTTGAAGACTTGCCATACAAACATCAGTTTCCTAAGGCATCCTTTATTTTCCTGAAAATCAGATTTAATTCGGAAGATGAGCATGCAGACTTGGCACAATCGACTTCCAGCTTGCATCTCTGTGCTCCATTCCATTGTTGATGGCCACAAAAGCAGCATATTTTAAACATAAGCTACCGTCAGTTTCCCTTGACAACATGTCAATGACATGCAAAATATGAGCGTGTTACATGTCAACATACTAACCATTATAAGCATAAGAAAGCAGCAGAAATGCTCAGAGTAACGTGTTGTGGTGGCAGCTAAAATCAAAGCAAGCAGGTGGTCATTGGGCTCGTCAAAAGTATCGACACCAACACTTGTTTCTGTCTCTGGGTCATGCAGGTCTGTGATGGAAGGCAGCCTCAAACTGATTAAGCTCCCAGATTTTGGATTGACATGCTGCGGTCTTACCTCACAGTGTGAGGTCTCCATGGCTTCAGTGACAGATCCAAAAAAAATGGGACTAGGACTGGCATCCTGAAGTGCGAGATGAGTTTGGAGATGGAGGTGGATTTGTGCTGCCTCTGAAAGAAAGAAAATCCTGTCACTCTTAAAAGGCGCTCATTCATTATAGCTTGATTGTGGTTTTTCTTACGAATTATAGACAGTGTTCGATTTTGAGTGCGACACTAGAGGTTGATAGCAAAAGCATCTAGCACGCAGGACTACTCCGCTCTTTGAAGCTGAACTTAATATAACCGTCACACAAGACATTTCACAGTTAACCCTCTTGGGAGTTCAATCACACGAAATCCTGATGATAAAAATGAAATGAAAATACATTTCCAAGATAAATTTAGTGAACTGAAATAACATTGGCCCTAATAGATTGAACACCATATGTAGAATTTAATACTCTATACTGGCGACTCCCAGTGCTTATACACAGTCACAAATCTTGGAACAGCAAAGCACACCAGTGTGTATGAGGCTTCTTCGGCCGGACAGTGATCTTCTGCACTGCCAACCTCATAGTGATAAACCATAAATAAAATCTGAAATGGCTCTTATACAACTAGTCAAATGCAAACGCACAGTATGTGTCTGCTCCCCTTGATGCAGCCTTGCTTTAAGACAATGACTGATGTCTACATACATCCTTCTGCAAAAGCAGAATTGAGCATTTTGATTTAAAAGTTACTACTTCAGGAGCTGCTGTGTTTCCAGGGCCATGAACTACGTCCAATGGACTGGATGCGGTTGAAGTGCAGGAAAAGTTCCAGGCCGACCTCATCAGAAAAACGACCACATAGACTGTGAAAGCAGCTTATTACGACGCATATTTACTGTATGTTTCTTGCCAGGCTACCACCTTGCGTGGCCGGATTAATTGTTATGGCGGCAATCGAGGAAGAGAGCTGAAGCAGTATTAACAGCAACACGTCCCCAAAGGGAGGAGGTCGTGGATGTGTGGTCAGTTCAAATAGGCACAGGACTTTCACACAGGAGTCAGTTTTTTGCGTCTATTGTGAAAACCAAAAGTCAGCAATGTTATTTTAATATGCAAATGTAGTTAAGCCATGTCACATACATTCCATCAGATAGGAAGTCATATAAGAAATGTAGTTATTTTAAGCCAAACCACAATGTTTTCCGAGACCTAATCAAATAACCCATGTAAACCCATCCAAACTGCTGGCACAAGACAAAGGTCCTGTGCGGCTGTCAGTGATACGCTGCAGTGGTCATGTTGTTTTGGAAACGGTGATTCAACTACAGCCATGTAGGAGCATGTGATGGAAAGTTCTGATGTTCTTTAAAATTGTTCCTTGCAAGTAGATGAGGAAAAATCATAGGAACATTTCTGAGAGTATTGTTCAAATCACATCCACGATGGCAGATACAACTTAAGTTTTACTTTGTAGAGTTATTTGTATCTAATTAATTTAGTTCTTTGGCAACTTGATCTGCAGGTACTGTTTGCACCATCCTCTTGACAGCATGAGCACATCAACCAAGCAGGGTGATAATGAGGTTGAATTTAAATTCTACTTTAGTTTCTTTTAAAAGTAGCCTCACACTAGCATTTTGAAATATGCAGCAGCTGAAAATGAATCAGATAATGAGTTGTTAATCACAGCAGCTCTTGGTGTTTAATCTATCCAGTGTAAGGAGACTGTTCACCAGGAGATCCC
>CAEMYA010000013.1:7747229-7778518 GCA_903131615.1 Diplodus sargus
TTGCGTTTACGGTGGTATCTTGAGGTAGACAAATCACATTTTTTCCCAGTACAAGTCAGTCACCTCCACCCTTTCGCCCCTGGGATTTACACCTATGATAAAATGTGTTACAGGAGGAATGAAGATACATTGATCAGCTGGTTGGGAATCTTTTTAGAGAAAAACAATGTTGGGTGAATGTAAAGTACAAAAACATTTACTATGGAAAAGAGGGGATGAACTTCACAAGCAGAGGTGGATGGCGGCATACTGCTTTATCGCTCACTAACGAGGGTGCTGCTTCTTGAAGAGTGAGCTCAGTGCTGCAGTTTGGTTGATCGCCTCTAGTACGTACTGTGCATCATTGTTAATTGTTGTTAAATGTGTATTGATCCTAACACTAAACACCAGATAAATTGAAAGAATAAGGAAGACTACCACTCAGTACCAACACAACTTCTTAGTGTTCCACCATTTGGCCTAAAATGTGTAAGATTTGACCCCCCCCCAAAAAAAACAAAAGAAAACACAAACAAAGAAATGTAAAGGTTTGATTCAGAAGAATGTCCTACACAAAAAGGAAACTGATTTTAATAGAGGCACTAGCTCTAGTAAGTCATTTTAGATCAGGGATATTCCATTTGGAAGTGTGGCAATAAAAGGTCAAGAGAGTCCTGTTACTGCCGCTCACTGTCTGTTGTGTGTTCAAGCTGTCGCCACATTGGGGTAAGTTTTTGTTTTCCTCCTTTGTTTTTCTTTTTACAGTGTCATTTCTATACATGTTTATTTTCATATTAAGCTAAACCTTGAATCTCTCCCTTTTTCATTTTCATTCCCCTGCTTGGTTGGCTTACAGGAGCTGTAACTTCATGGCCAGAAAGCCTCGTCAGAAGTCTGTTCCTTAATTAAAAGAAAACACGGGATGGCTTAAATGGTCCGTTGCTACATTTGCGCTGTAATGATCACTTCACCTAAAGAACATGTGTCACCATTAATGCCGCGACTGTTGTTTGTCGAATGTTTTCCTCTCATGCCCTTTGCTAATGCCCTGCGTCCGTTCAAGTGCTGCATTAAACAAACAGCACAGTACAATTAAAGCCGTCTGAATGTGCACATTAGTGGTTAGCATTTTTATTACTTATTTAATTTTACTTTATTTTCTCCCTTGCCCTTGTTTGATCCTTTTTATATGAAGACACATCTTAGATAAGCAGCGATGTCTATATCTTGATAATTTGCTCTAATGGCCTATTCGTGTGAATATCAGTGTAACAATGTGCATTAGTGGTATATTTCCTGAAAAGGAGCTAAGTCCCAGCTTGAAATTAAGTTGAAATGCAAATCTTCTCATTTCTATTCAGAAGTGGTGTTAGTTCTGTGGCTATAAAGCCGGGCCCGTTTTATCTAATGAGCATGGAGTGGTTAATTCTCCTTTGCTCCACAGCTCCTGGCAGGAGACAGTCTTGGAGGACAATTTGTTTACAAGGCAGGAGGTAATTGCAAGGCTCGACCTCTTAGCTCAGCCAAGGAAACATCAAGGCTGCTTTTTGGAATCACTGAGGGGAAGCACACAATTAGTCACCACAGAAAGCACCTCTGGTGAGCACACCACGGCTTCTGTCTTCAGAGCTGCGCAGCATATCCAGAGATACTTTGAGCCGAGTGTTGAGTAGACAAGATGCGTCTGTTTTTTGTCACTCCAGAGAAGAATGATTTGATTAGGTTAGAGTTGGCAGTAGAGCAGGGTTGCCGGTGGACAATTAATCCATGTTTTCCCCTGTAAAGCGTCCGGGCTGCTCTGTTGAAGCTCAAGCCACCAAGCAGCATTGTTTGCTTCAGCTGGGACTGACTGGAGCAGTCCTGCATCATCATCCTGTTCTCTCTGGTACCTCATACCACAATCAAAAAGGCTTGTGGTCTCTATGAGGGGGTTTCCTATCTTGCCATCTGCGCCCTGGTTTGGGATTTGATCTTCTTTTTGCTAAACTAATTCATTAAATTGAGCAAAGGAAGTTCCCTTGGCGACCGCTTTGTATTCCTTTTGCGCAGGAATACACAGATGTCTCCGCTCTTTGATCGACATACAGTTGTGTGAAGATGCCATCAGCTTGTGTTCAGTTTGCAGTATCTTCTTGAATGAGCAGATTTTTCCAAAGCAGCATCCACTGTGACAAACAGATGAAACTTTAATCACCGGCTAATTATTCAAATTAAGTGGAAAAAACATGAATGATTGATGAATGAAGTTTGGAGGCATCAGCGTAAGCCGCTCCGTTTTTGTCACGTTGCGTTCCATTTCCACGTGATTTTCACCTTCACTCGCAGCGTAAAAAAATGTTGTGTTCTACATTCTCTGTCCGTTCCTTTTGTGGAGGGTTCATTGTAGTTCGGAGATTATGGGTAACTTTTTTCAAACTTGAAATGACTGTTTCACAAAAACGTGTCTTTCACCTCTCCTCTATTCCAGGGAAAAAAAAAAAAAACACCTGCTGCCAAGCTCCATGATGATGTGCTGCAGCAGAGCACAGAACAGCACGGACACAGAATGTACAAAAGGAGGAGAACTAAGCAAGGGGGCTGAAACGAGATGACATTTTGCATTTCATGATGCCATGGTGAAAAAAGAAATTCTATTTCTATTTTTTAAAAAAGGTTCTCTTGGATGTTTAGTCATCATTTGTAGCAAATGCAATTTCATTCGTGGACCCAGCTTAATTAATAAGTGAGGCTCTTCAGGTGAAGCACTGCGTCCATGCGGTTGTGTGAAATATGATCATAAAAGACAGATAACTGGAATAAAGGTGGATGTAACAGTACAATATATCAGCATCCAGCAAAACAGATGTAGCCAAAACAGTGTATTGTCAAAATGCGGGGAGAGCCTATGCATTGCATTGTGGGACCCTAGTTCACGTTTTCTTTGCTGTCTTCTATTGGTCTAGCAACTGCCTTAAACATTATTGAGACGTGGGCGACTGCGATGCATTGTGTAGCGTCCGCAACGATGATGAAGATGAGTTGCATTGACGATGATGATGCGGCTGCAGGTCGAGCAAAGAAAGGCTTGTGTTTAACATTCATCTCAGAAGAATAAACAGTCGTAAAACGGTCCTTGTCGCAAAACAAACAAACAGATAAAGGTGAAACAACAAATGATCTCGCTGAATACATTTGGACTAATCGGCTGATCAGTGTGAAGCAGCTCGCTCACTTGCGGTGTTGCGTAGGAACACTGAAAGCGTCGATGAGGTTATTCATGCCGCCAGCTGCACATAACATGCGTATTATTGTGGAGAGGTCGGATGAATGCACCACCGGCGGTCTGAACAGGCCCAAGCACGAGTGGACAAACTGCACTGAAAACATGGAAGATGCTTCCTCCTCTTCAAATGGCGTGTATCACTGCATTATCGTTTATTTACATTATTTGTGTAGTTTTTTTAGATTTCCCCTGCTAGTTGTGCAACCCTGTGGTACCCCGGCGCACTCAGCTTTTACCTCAGAGCCTGTAGTCAAGTCAAGTTGGGTCCCGTATCGATTTAGCTTTAACCAATTGGTTCCAGACTTTGACACAAGACAGTAAGACAATACATATTTTGATACAATCTTTACAGAAAAGCAAGCAAAGCCTCATTAACTCAAGATGAGATCAATAACTTTACATTGTATCATCTTAAATCAAGTCAAAACAGCTAATTTTGATCTGCTCTGAAGAGTCCCTGCTTTCTCAAATTTGTCATCACATGATTAATTCCCTCTCTCCATGCATAAGTACACCAGTTTCTCATCTCACGCAGAATACACCTGACCCCTTTTCACCCCCCCCGCCCCGCCACACTGAAACATGCAAGCACACACACACGTCCGAAGAAATCAATCGACCTATGCGCTACTAGGAACCTGTCTCTTGAACTTGCATAGCTTATTTTGCAGCGATAAGAAATACTCTCCTACTGATGTGATGGAAATCTATATTCTCTGAGCTAAGTGCAATGAGAGTCGGTCGATAGTAGTCAGCAACAGTTTTTTTCCGTACGTCACAAGTGGATCTCTGCAGAGTTGCGATTGATCAGCGATGCTGGATCTGCATCAGAGTTCAACATAATGAGCCTGACAGAGAGAGGTTCTGCTGCAGCGAACGAGCAAACTCTCCCCAAACCTTTTAGATTGTTTCGTCTATACCTGCCTCTGAAGCGGGACGTTTGCTTGAACGGGTGCCAAATGTTATTTTATTTAATTGCTTCGTCAATGAGGATGCTTTCGATATAAGGCAGCGGCAGTAGAATCCCCACTTTCTGGAGCTCTTTCGTTAACGTTAATTAATTTATCCTCCATTTGGTGCTCTTGTCTGCATTAACGCACACTTTCCCCTGCAGAAAATGATTCAGTATTTTAAGTAGAATGAAAACTTTTAATTTATCTCATAAAACCTCTGACCCTATGCTCATTGAGCTTGACTGAGTTAATTATGGCAGCGAATATGCCCTTGAAAAATCACGGCTGAGTCCAGTGATTATTCAAATGTTCCCAATCATCTGCTTTGATTTGATAGTGTCTTTGCGCATTGACTATGCATGTCTTTTCTTCCATAATTGATTTGCTTGTAAACAGCTTATTAGCGCATAGATTGCTTTAGGACTCAATAAACTCATCTCATTAGGAGGGGAATGCATTAGTGCTGATTAATATGACGCTTGAATACTGATGATGCGTCATGCAGGAGTGCGGAGGAGTGCGAGGTTTTTTCTTCCTAAATCTGCATAATCATCCTTTTATTCGAAAAACAAACAAACAATGCAATTCCAGTCTGCGAGGAGCGCCCCCCCCCCCCCAAAAAAAGCACGGCAGCATCCATCTCAGCTCTTCAGTCCATCTGCGCGCTCTCTTTGTGTGGAGCCACACACACACTCTCACACACACATTCCACCGTGTGCCAGTGGGCAGTGCCGGTGTGAGAATGCCATCTGTACTCACACCATCAGATCCACCCTGGCGGCTGTCCACACCAAGCCCAGCTTATTTATCACCGGCTGGCACATGGCAATGATGGTAATTGATTTTATTGAGGCCTACCCCCTCGACGCCACCGCCCCTTCCCCTTTTCTCCCGTACTCCTCTGCCTCTCCAAATAGCAGCATCCTGCCTACATGACCACAGCAACTTTATCAGCTGCAAGACCATCTTAATTTTTTTTCCCCTCGTGTGTCAAGGAGAAAGGATGGTCTTATTGTAAATGATGGGTTGTGGAGGGAATACGCTGATAGCGGCACTGATTGTAGTGCATGTTCAGCGAGGCAGGAGGCCATGGTGCACGGTGTGATTGCCCGTTCAGGCTTAAGGGTTTTTGTTTTTTTTTCCAAAGAAAAAAGGAGGGTTATGGCGATGATTGACGGCGCCGAGTGCTGCTGCAGTGGGACAGCCATCGCTGGTTCAAGTCAGACGAACCAGGACAGTCAATATCACTCAATGACTGCCACGGAAGACTCCATGTTAGGGGTCTCGTGAAGCCTGAGGAGACTCATTAGGAGTCAGGTACATTGAGTGATATTGTGATTCCTGCAGCAATTAACTCCACAAAGCTCGCTCCACTTTATTGTGGCTTGTAAAAAAAAAACGGCTCCCTGCTTATCTGAGTTTCCCTAACAATCAGGATAAGGTGGTAAATGACAGTAAACAAGACAACGTGCAAAATGTTGCAGAAGACAAACGGTGTGACAGACAAACAACCCTCCCCTCTGTCCCGTTTTGTTCTTTGAAGCTGCACCTGCCTGAGTACAGAAGGAGAAAAAACGGTCGCTAAGTGCTGTCTGAATGTCATTGCATTTACCTCACTGGATACTCATCAGATCAACTATCCTACTGTGATATAACCAAAGACACATGTAAACCGTTGCCAGTTGTATCACCGCTAATACCTGGCAGCAGCTAAGGTTTTTTATAGGCCACTTAAGCTCTAACAGGATAAAAAAAAAAAAAAAAAAAAAAAAAANNAAAAAAAAAAAAAATGGGATGTGATGTGATGTTCTCTATAATTCCTTTTAGGAATAATATGCAGGATTTTCCTAAAATAACCATGTATAGAATCATGCAAACGTCAAATCTCATGGCACACTAGATGAGCGTTGTGGTGTATGTACCTGCAGAGACCCTGCCCTCTGCCTGCATTTTCTCATTATGTTGCGTTTGTGTACGTTTCGCGGCATCAGCCTTTTGCCGGTGACCCTGCCAATAAAGGCGCAATGTTGAGACTCTATGAACGTAGTAACCAGGTTAAATCGCTATCTTGCCTCTCTCTTCTGTCCTCAGAATGCTGAAAGCTGCAGGTCTGTGTGTCTGTTTGACCGAGGGCAGGGCTGAGATAAACACACAGAGCAGAGAGGCAAACAGCGGTCTGTCTGAATCCGCACAAAATTCAATGTCTCAGAACCTTCCCGCAGGATTGCGCAGAGGAGTGGGAGTGTTTATTTGTGCTTTAGAATGTAACAGCTGTGAAACAATAAGTAAACAACTTTTAATTCCTCTAATTCACCACTTTGCGCTCGCTAATTCTCCCCCCTCTACTTATTTGTTCCACCGTAGCTGCTCTCTCATTCTAATTTAGCTGGGGAGGAGAGGCTGACTTTGAATGGTTTGTTTTCAAACAGCAACTGACAAATCCTGCAAGATACACCTTTGATTATTACGGATGGACTGATCTCTCAGCCATCAGCAATTAGTTCACAATATTGTGAGCTTTGATTACAGGCAATTATTGCATCATAATTGCTCCTTTTTTTCATGTAATGATCCAGAAAAAAAATCCAGAATAATAGGAAGAGTGTGTTATCTGTGGGACTAAAACATTTAAAATGCCAGTTTCATATTTTAAGAAGAGCACGCGATGTTCAGAGGAAGACAGTTATGCTTATTCAGAAGCAGGAAATTCCCAAAATATATGTGCGTGGTGCATGCTCATGTTTTGTATGCATGTGTGGCTCATACCACGGGTTTTTGTGTCTGAGCGTCTCGGGCTGTCATTACCTATCTCAGTGCGAACTAGAGCGAGCCAGATATTAGGATGGGCGGCAGGTGGAAGGCAGGTCTAGTGAAAGATCAATGCAATTTGCAAAGTGCCTTCCACACAATCTCAGTGTTGGATTGTCTCCAGCAGTGAGAGCGAGAGGTACGCGGGCTCAGGATAAAAGTCATGACTCGACTGAACTTCAGCAAAACTCTGCGCCTTTTTACCTCGACTGTCAGCAATGACACCGACTATCAGATGGAGAGAAAATGTCACTTTCAGATCTGCATCTCCTGCAGAAGGGATGCAGCGCGTACAGCAGTAAATTAATCTCTACTTGTTGTAAGCAAACAGAGCAGCTATCAGGACATTCCGGCACAGCAGGATTGATACCATCACACGTGTTCCACTTTGCACTTCAAACTATAAATTGTTGCTCTAGTCCCGCTTTGCCCAAAGGAGTAAATCTTTTTAGAATCTAACTTTGTCCTCTCTTCAGCTGTCAGGAGGGCAGCGTGAGTGATCCGCAATGATTTCCGTCGCAGCATCCACATCCAATTCTTCCTTGTTACTCCTGATAGAGAGAAGCCTGCGGGTGTTCTTGCCAAGTAAAACATAACGTACATTAAGCCACCGTCTTATGTAAGATTAATGATGACTATGTTATTTGATTCTTTTTTCCCCTCGTGGTGAGTCTTTAGCTCAAATTCACGCCTCGGAAGAGTCTAAATCAATTTGGATAGTGTCGTGGTGTTGTTGTCTCATCTATTGATTCTACAACTTGTTTGGCTGTAAAATAAGCCAGCTATCACAATCTCAGGTGTAATTGCTTTCGCACTACTTTGTTTGCATGTTGGTAAAACAAAATGTCGGAGCAGAGGTGCACTTAAGAGTAAAATGTATTCAAATCTAATAAGCCAGAGGATTTACAATCTGTTACTTATGTTGTACAATTTGGACATTTGTGGTTGATGTTGTTGTTTCAAGAATGTTGGAAAAATGTATTTCAGATAAATACATAAACATCTTTAAGGTCATTTGTTTGGCAGATGTAGGGCCTGACAGAAACACTATGCCCTCGGTTATTTTTAGGTCAAGGACAGAAACCATTTGGGTTCCCCCCACTTCATTCTGGGGCTGGATCTTTGCCCTGCAGATCTTCAGGGACAGAAGCTGCAGTAGGACTCTGATGTCTGATGTGCCCGGCATAATCAATGGCCCTTCTGCAGCTGGCCTACTTTAGCTCCCTCACGGAGCCACGAGTGATCAGCAAACAGCATCTAAACACAGACGCACCCCCCTTGTGACTGCCTTCACCAGATCTAATTTATTTTCGATTTTCCCCTTCATCTTTCTTTCACGGTCAACATTCTCAAATGCACAGTTCGGGAATATATCACTTCAAATGTGTATTTTATTTTCAGTTGCAAATTCATTAAATGGTTTCTTTTTGACATCTTGACGCATGCTAGACAGAAGAATTGTATATATACGACGGTCAGGTATAACATTATGACCATCTGCCTAATGTTGTGAAGGTGGGGCCTCCTTGGATCAGACCTGCTCCAGCATGTCTTAAAATTGCTCGATCAACACCTTGGGCCCTTGATTGTGTTCCTCGAGCTGTTCCTGAGCAGTGTTTGCGGTGTGTCAGGGCACATTGTCCTGCTCGGGGGGGCATTGCCATCGGGTAGTGTTGTTGTGATGAGGGGGTGCACTTGGTCCTCAACAGTGTTTGGATGGGTGGTGCATGTCAAGTGGCATTCACATGGACGCCAGCACCCAAGGTTTCCCAAGAGAACATCGCATTGTGATGAGATGATCGATGTTGTTCACTTCACCTGTTAGTAGTCATAATATTATGCCTGATCTGTGTATATATGACCCATAATCTCCACCAACTTAATTGTTCTTTGATATAAACTCCAGATTTACTTAAATAATAATAACGTTTCTGAACTGTCAGTTGAAGGCACAGTGCAGTCAAAGCAGTTGAAATGTCCTTAGAGGTGAAAGCTCTGACAACAATAGAACTGTCACTTCAGGTAAAAGTATTGTGCTGATTTTAAGTATCTGTTTGTATCCAAGCAGGAAATGTACTTGAAATACAAGTTGAGCTGTAAATTCTGAAAGAAGGTGACTTACATATTGAAGTTTTGTTCTCTAAACAGTTGAAGTGTCAATTTGTATGTAAGTGCAAAATGCAGTTGCGATCTCAGTTAAAGTGCAAGAGTAGAGGGAGGATAGTTAATTGGGAAGTGTTAATTGAAGTTTAAGGAAGTTGCTGAATGCTCCTTACAGTGTCAGCTGACGTGAAACTGTAAGGAGCTGAAGTGTCGTCAAACATTTTGATTATAAACACTGGAAGTACTTAAGTTATCAGTTATCATTTCAAGTATAAAATCATGAATGCAGCTGAGAAATGACAGCCGAAATTAGCTGAAATGTGTCAGTCCCTTACTTTGGATACACAGTGGCAAAACAAAATCTCACACTGAACACAACAGACTCTCAAGTCAAGTTTATTTATGTTACTTTGCAAGTAGTCCCCCAGAGGGCTCACAATCTGCTGCTAATGTTGCAGAAACTATGCAGCTTGTAATACCCTCTGTCACGAGTGAAAGGAAACATTTACTGTACATGACTCCGGGCTGTACAACACTCTACAAGTAGCTGGACTGAAGCTGCAATTCATTAGTTTCCTGACATGCAAATAACAGCTTTCCGAATATATTAAATGTGATCGTCAACTATGCATGTTACACACACTAGTTGGAGCGTAAGTTTCATTTGAACTGGTGTAAGGGAGGACAAGTTTGAGCCGTCCAGCTGGTCCATAAAAAAAAAGGGATATTTTTTTTTAAAACATGAAAGTTAAACATGTTCTGTATTGCTTCAAGGAGAGAGACATTTTGGAAGTTGGCTACTTAGAAGTGTGCTCCACCACAGTGAAAGGACTAATAACAGAACTGACTTATAAAAACATTCTAGGGTTACTGAAAGCCACAAAGGTCCTGTGCTTTCAAAATGAAACAATAAATATCATCAGTCAAGCTGTACATACTGTATACTAACAGGAGGATACCTATATTCTACAAGAGCTGTGTGACTGGAGAGATAATGGAGCTCACTAATAGTATCCATGAATCAGAAACCATTGAGAGTCTGCAGTAAGAGCTCTTTGTTCAGAAGGTTTTACCTCCCAGGAGACTTGTTGGAGGCACAGAGTTGAGTGAACACGGGTCGGACTGGATAACCAAGTTCATCTCACCTACACCGGGAAAAAAACAGAGAAATAAGCAAATCCCCCCCACCAATGCATCACAGAAATGAAACTCTCTCGCCACATTGGTGGCCTGGCCCTCTGTAATATAGCACAAGCTGTAAATGAAAGGGCCCTGAAAGACTGAGATTGGCTGGGTGAGCAACTGCAGAATTTGTTTGCCTGAGAGGCGAAGTCTGCCGTGTCATTTCACCTTGTGAAGAAATTGAAAGAAGAAAGACTGGCAGAACTGTTGACTGGAAAACTTTTGTTTTTCTGTGTGATGTCTGTAGCGCTACCCATGGACAACACTGCCTACATCTAATTATACGAGAGTGTTAGAATCAAGGTTGTAAGTGTCACAATGAATAATTAACACTTAAAACTGCTAAATTAAACTATGGGCCAAAACAAATTTTTTTGTAACACAGTCATGAGGTTTAACATACTTCTAGTATTATATCTGCTGCAGTTCTGCGCAAAAAAAGTATTTTCAGTTGCATGAGAGCAGATTTATTTTGAACTAAAGCTCTTCAACCCACACCAAGTAGCTTTTTATTTCCTATCAGGTACCAGCTCTGGAATGGAGGATCATATTGTATATGTACACATACTTGATACTTAATCTGATATATCACAAAATGTGTATTTGATCAAATGAATTGCTCAATTCAATGTGCTTCTGCTTTGCCTGATATGTTGTAAACAGGTAAATTATGACCAAGGTAAGCTCGCTGTGTCTGTCTCAGTTGTCCTTGTCAAGCAAGCAGGTACATTTATTTTTGCGCATTTCAATGCCCATCTCCTGCTCTGGCATTTGTCTAGGAAACAGCTGTCGCAGCTCACTAATTTGCTACTCTAAGGCTGCACTTTTTAAGCCAACACGTTCACATACCTAAACAACTGAATAGGTTGATGCTAATTACTCTCAAGATGACGTGAATCACCATTCCCAAAACGACATGGCTGTTGCAGCGTACTAGCGACAGGCATACTGGTACTTTCACCGATCACAGGACACATAGCGACATGGTTAGGTTGGGGCAAGGATCATGGTGGGGGTTAAACTACGTATGGTATGACATTTAGTCCAGTTACATTATGTAAGTGTGGTGGGTTACCTATGTTCTTAAGTTACAATAACTCAACTTTAACTTTCGGTTTCACATGGGACACGTGTGGTCTACCTTACTTTTTAACCATCCGCTCACCCCGTCCTCCTCCCTATCTCGACTTCGTTAATCTTTATTCTGCATCACCTGACTTCCTCCTTTGCTGCCTTAGTAATAACTATGCCCACTAGACATCCCCACTTTACTGTAAATATGATAAGGGGTTGGGTGAGTGCATGGGCTGCAATATGCTGCCCTTACATATGGAGGAGAAGAATGGGACATGTGAACATTGAAAGCTTGTTTGTTAGGACTGAGATGGGAAACGGCAGTCCAGGGCCGTGAATCTTTTTACAACATTTTATGGAAATCCATGCAGTAGTTGTGTTCCAACATTTTATTTCTAAAATCAAGTGTTTTTAGACCATCCGCTCCATCCATTCCCCTTTTCAGGCTACCTTCACTTTTTCTCAAATCCATAGAATTTCAAGAAATTTCAAAGCAAGAGGAGAATGCTCCGCAGAGATCTTGGGCTTAGTAACTGAGAAAATTGTATCCCTACTGATGTGTTACTCTCACTATATGGGCTGAGGGGCACTTAGAGTGTGTGTGTGTGTGTGTGTGTGTGTGTGTGTGTGTGTGTGAGAGAGAGAGGTGCATGACTGGCAGCCACGAGAATGTCATTAGGATTAGCTGTAAAATGTAGGCCACCCTCCATTTTCCTGGAATGGCCCACAGAGCAGAGCAAGCAGCAGAGAACACCTTATATGTGCAGTAAAGCAAATATACGGCGCAGAGAGAAGGAAATATCAAGCAATTCACTATTTTAAGAGGCACTGGTTTGGTTTATCACTTTTGACTGTGTTTTTATCGATTTTAATCATCGTACATCTTCGAAAGGAAGACAGCTAGGAAAATAATCTGGTTGTGTTCCCCTCGATCTGTAGGAGGAACTTCATTCTGTTCAATTACAGGTTAACAGTACAATGAGAAAAGTCATTTGCTTTGCTTTTGGGTAAGTAAACGTCAGGGCTCCTGTAAAACATCAGTGATTATCATTTACTTCTGTTCCAGGATGGTTGCTGATATAAATACAATGCATTCTGTTCACGTATTATTATATTGTAATGTTGACGTTTATATGTACTCGATCTGGATGAGCATCCTATAACTATGAGAAAAATATCTCAAACATTGTTGGACATTTCATCAGTGAGCCAGTGCATGTTGAGTATAATAAAAAGCCTTGATGCAAATGCCTTCCTTATTCCCCAAAAGTTTAGATGCTGCAGTGTAAAACATAAATAAAACACAAGGTGATAATTGGTGCTAATCCTTTTCTATATATTGTATCTCGAGACTGTGGAGTGATCAACAAACACCTGTTTGAAACATTCCACCAGTAAACAGGTTAGTTGATAACTAACTTAGGTGGTATCATGATTGGGTAAAGTCTCAAGCAAGAATGGTGCAAGGGTCACTGCTCTGTGAAACACAATTGTATAAAGGATATTACTACATTCTACGACTACCAGCCATTCTCTTCTTTTTTTGTTTTGGTGGGGTTATATGAATGTAAACCTACACGCTGTCTAACATTACGATGTAAGCATAGCATGCTTAAAAGTTTGCATGCAAATATGTGCACATCCACTTGAGATATTATTGTCAGACAGATGTGAAACCAAGCAAAACCTGCCGGTTAGCTCAGGCAGTCAAGCTCAGGTCTGCCACTGCACTCACATGGCATACTCTTTTATTGCAGGATAAGTATTTAAGCCATCCATGCAGATGCTGAGGTCCATGTAGAGAATAAAATCTATATAAAATCTTCACCCTAGCATCCACCTGTAGGCTATAGGTCAACATTCACCCAAAGGGAAGCTCATTGTTAATCTGCTGCTCCCTGCTGTGCAGTTTAGTGCGAGGACATCACAGCCCAGACACTAACTGTCAATGCTGTACACATTTACATAATAATGAAATTTCTCATTTGCGAGTTGACTTCACTGAAATGGAGGACAAAAAAGGGAATTGTTTCACTTGTTGATGAAGTAAGATCTCCAAAGCCATCCATCCATCCATCCATCCATCCGTCCATGACATTTAACTCTGAGCTAAAGTGTTGGACAAACTGCTGGCAGAGATACAAATAATGTATTTTCTGGATCAGTCATGATGTTATTGATGTGAATACGATTTAAGCATTTGTGTTGGATCACGTGTTAAACATATGGCTGAATGCAGGACTGCAAAAACGTAAATGAATGTCTGGGTGCAGCTTCGGACATTGACCTTCTCACAGCAGGGTGTTGACGAGCCCACGTCTTAAACTCACAACTCAACAAGCCCCTGTTGCTCATGTCATCCTTGCATGCTCTGCAATAGTAGCAGCAGTGGAACTTGTTGGGTGTTCATTTTTGGCTTTGAACTTGAGTAAATACCCAAATATTGCAGATTAAATATTGGGTAATGTTTAGCTCAGCCATGCAGGGAATATTTCACTTTGTTATGTTTCAGATCTATATCAGCAGCAGAGTTGTAAGTCTTGTCCATGTAATTAACAACTACAACAGCTCCAAAGAACAAAATGCCCCCGAAAGTGCTCAGTTTGTTGTGCGGAGGCCGAGAAAACATGCTGATCCCAGTCAGACCTTCGAAAGCCACGTGTAAATGAATACAGCAGAATCTCAAGACACTGAGCTACAATATTAAGTTGTTCTGAGTAATGCTGACAACTGAGAGGAACATTATGACAAGTGGAAACAGCTCAAAGTTTGTAAAGTCTGTTGTTGACAGAATCCAAAGAAACAAATATAAGAGCTCGGTGAGTCATCTGCTTTGTGAGAAGGTGTTGTTTTCTGGAAAATAAAACCCTTTCTGTGCCAGTATCGTGTGTTTTTGTGTAGAAATTGCTGAAAATATTGTGGGACCTATTCATAAGGCTTGGTGAAAAACAAATAAATACAAAACATGATGAATTTTTAATCCCTGCAGTCCCCTGGGTGATGTGCAGGCTTTATCATCCTGTACATGACTTTTGTGGTTAAGTCGCAATTCATGCTGCTCTTCAGATTTTTGTGTAGGATGAACTGGCACCATCGGGCCTAGAATGAAACAGTGGATTGCCTGAAACATCTCCCATGTAGAAAATCCTGAGTCCCAAACCTGGCAGCGAGCAGGAACCTGGGACTTCACCATGAAAATATACAGTATTCAATCAAAATTAAATGTTATATAAAGCATAAACAGGTATAAAGTAGTAAAAAACGTAACTTTTACTTGGTTTTGATTATAAATGCCATGCCTAATATATATAAAATATATATATATATATATCTATATATATATATAGATATATATATAGATATATACATAGATATATATATATACGGACTAAATGGCCATGCTAGTGACGAAAGTTCGAGCCTGCGGTTAACCATTTGGAAGTGCGACACCAGTGGATATTTTTAGGAGACCTCTGAATAATCTTCAGCCATGTCTGTGTTGATCAAAACAAGTATTTTAAGCCAAAACATTGTATTTAACGAACCTTGGTTTTAAGCATGGCAGGAATTGAAACTTTAACGTCAAGACAAATTAAAAATTGCAACATAAATACATACAGTTTGAACATGGCAGTGGAAAGCAGAAATGTACATGGTAAACAGTTACACAGGCAATTGGGATGTCATTATACAATAGTAACTGAAAATCCTTCAGATTAGCTGGCAGGTGCCCATTCCTAACTCTACAACTGATAGTAACTCCATTCTTTTCATACGTAAAGCTGTTTTGATAAACGTATGGGCCATTTGCAAGACAGTGACAAATGATAAAGAATGATGATTGCTTTACATTTGGCCAAACTCTCACACTTAGGTGATACAGTACTAGTGGTGGGAAGTGTACTGAAAAATCTATATCAAGGTAAAAGTACAATTACTCTCATAGAAACAAAATGACTCAAGTAAACGTGAAAAACATGTTTTTTTAGAAACTCCCTTAAAGTAAAAGTAAATATTTAAAACAGTAGATAGCGCAATGAATTACTCAACGCACATGTTACTTCTCATTTTAATAACCTTGAATTATACAATGCAATCATTAAATGCTAACCTTGAAGTTATTTTAAGGTTATATTAAGTTAACTGCTCTCTAAAGCATGCCACTTTCAAAGCCCAACAGACCATCAGCTACAAGATACGTTAATGCAATTATCATAACATAAAAGATTAACGTTACTCATGAAAAATTAACATAGCTAACGTTATCTGCTGACCACCTACGGTATGAAGAATTTATTACTTCGATGTGCTTACGGAAGCTAGAAGAAAAGTGGGGATCTCAAGTAACTGTTTTAATGGCTGTCTTTTTTTTTGGCTTTAATTTTTTATTTTTATTTTGGTAGTGTGTCCAGAGATTGTGCCTGGAAGCTGTCTCTCTTGCCTGGTTGTGCTCCATCATCATCATCACATCCGGGTCAAAAGGCACTTCTTTTACCCCCAGGCAACTCTCGCATCCCCAAGTACAGAGTAGAACAGTTTGACAAAATGAACACAAAAAGTTCTCATTCCTGAGAACTGAGTACTGCAGCAAAAAAACAAACAAAACACTTCTTTAAGTTGTGTCGTACTTAACTCGTTACTACCCACTTCTGCATAACAAACTAGAAAAGTATAAACCTATCACCATTATTAGTAATATTAGCTGACTACTTTTTTCTTTCAATACAAACCTTTTTCTTTACTTCCAGCCCTAAGTGACATTCCACTTACTGAAACAACGTTTTTAATGCAATTATCTCTCCCCAATTAACTTAGGTGATTATGGCCCAATGGCTGTGCATTAATGAGCAAAGAGTAAAGTCCCTATGGTGAAGCAGTTAAGATAAGCCAGCCTCGGGCCAGCTAATGTCAAAACCATTTATAATGCAACGATAATAACACAAAACTATTAGCATCCACTAATCACATGCAAATCACTGTTGTTGCAATTTCGAACGGCTGTTTAATCAAACTTTACACTGTTTTCTGCGTTAACTATTGCACATGTACAGAGCTGTGCTGCATCCCACAGCTAGAGGATAGCAAATAGCGCACAGTAATATAAACGTGGAAAAGTGCATATAGACGGGTCCCTTTTTTTATCATTACAAATTCAATACTTAGAAATGCATCCCTTATGCATTGAGGAGATGTATGGAAGTTTGCAATTAAATTTTAACAATGGTTTGGAAAATGCAAAAGTTGAAACCCTTAATGAGTCTACAGGGGTTAATTGGATGCAGGCGGGCCCAAAGAGTTCAGCTTTGTATGTAACATAACATTTATAACAGTTTTTTCATCCCTAGTAGGTGAGTTGCAGTTGCTGTATTGTATTGTGTAACTCTGACCTGATTGAATTGACTGTGTGACTACAGACGACAATAATGGAGTGGTTTAGAATTTCACATTTTGTATCTGATAGAAAGTAGAGAGTATAGATTCAAGGTGACTTAATAACACATCCAGTCAGCTCTGCCGCTCAGTGCTCTGTATGAAGCGCTACCACCTTGTGTGTTTATTGGATAACTGCATCGGTCTGCATTCTTTCTTTCTGGTGCCACTGATACATTTTTCTACTCTAGACGAGAAGGATTTAATATCACAGCACTCTGTTCCCTCAAAGGTCAGCACTGTCCGCATGTGTGGGTGGTTAATAAAGGTGCGCTGTTGGTTAAGAGTGAATTTATGTCAGAGTTGTGTGGCCAGAGGTAAACCTAATGTGAATGTTTTGCACAGATTTACTTGGCCAACGATTTAATTCTATTTTGTCAAGATGGATGGATTTCGCTGTGAAATGTCACTGTTGTAGAGGTCCAGTGTGTGGGATTTATGGCATCGAGTGGTTCTTCAATACTGTTCCTCAGCTCCCCTGCCCGCATGTTTTCAGATGTTTACTTGCTCCAACACACCTGATTCAAATGATAAGCTTGTCACCAAGCTCTGCTGAAGCCTGATAACGACCCATTCATTTGAATTTGGTGTGTTGGAGCAGAGGAACATCTTAAAACATGCATGACAGAGAGCCAACGTGATCAGGACTGAAAAAAAACATTGATCCAAGGTCATGAAAACACAGCAATTCTTATGCTGTGTCTCAATTCAGGGTCTGCATCCTTTCTTCAAAGGACCCGGCCTTTGTGGGCTGCAAAGGCAGGTCTGTGAAAGTGACAAGAAGAATAAAGTTTGACTGTTAAATATGTTTGATCTACAGGAATTCCTGATTTCCTTTTTAATCCTCCTGCTTGTGGAGTAAGAGTAGAAGCGGACTGCTGTCCCAGTCCAGCTCCACCAACAGATTCAAAAACTCTTTAGTCCCCCTGGCCATCAGAGTGTACAACATCTCTCAGTAAAGGCAGGGAGGACAATAGATAATTTCTACCTCTATTTGCATCCCACTGATGGCAGAGGCCGCCATGCAAGGTGCCATCTGCACATCAGGAGCAATTTAGGGTTCAGTATCTTGCTCAAGGACACTTCGACATGCAGCTCAGCTCAGCCTGGAGCTGGTATTTGAACCAGTAACCTTCCGATCACTCGCCGACCTGCTCTACCCGCTGAGCTACAGCTGCCCATCACCACATATGGTTTTATTTTCATTTTCGTTATTCCTGTTTAAAGTGTTTCATAGATAGTTTTGTTGTTGTAATGATTTATTATTATTATTATAATTATATAGAAATTGAAATGAAATTATAATTCTTGCCTCTTTCTTAAATAATTCTTAGTGACATGGCAGCCATTTATCGAGTCAACCCTGCAAACCCAGTTGATGGACTTTATGGTGGACAGATGATGTCCTACTGACACCAGGGTCTTTATTGTGGCATCCCATCCAGCCCAGCAGCACTGCAGGGACTCCTGCTCAGCCTGTTACTGTCCATCATGTGTAACTGTTTTAATATTGTTTTTAATAATAATTGTTTTTGTTAATAGTTAATAATAATCTTTAAATAGTTATTTATGCTGTAATTTTGTAAATAGTTGTAAATGTTTAGGACTTAATAATAAAAGAAAACATTCAATCCCTTGATGTCCCTGAAAAGTAGCACTTCATGTCAGCCAACCCTGTTATACATTTTACTTAAGTTGCAAATACTAAATGGAATAGACAACCTGTAACAATAGAACAATATTTCATTTCATGAATTATATAAAATGAACAATTATGAGCAAATAATTTGTTGAATTGAATTTAAACTTATAAATGAACTAAATAACAACAGAAGTAATGTAAGGATTGGCCTCTCCATCCTCTCTGCAGCCTCATGTCCTCCTTCATCCTCCCTCCTCCTCATCCTCCTCGGCCCTGGCTGGCTCTCCTCCTCTTCATCGCCGTCATCTTTCTCCTCCTGGTCACTTGACCTGGTCTGTCCTCAGGGATGGAGGCAATTAGTACAGGGGGGGCACTAATAAAAAGGTTCTATTACAGCAAAAAAATATAATCATCATAAGGATAATCCTAAACTTAGCTCTTTATTCAATTCAAATGTTTAACTAGACTTTACAGTTTTACAGTCTGGAAATAAAGCAGGGGTCACAGCCTGATCTAAATCTGTTCATCTTGGTCCATTTATGTATATGAAGTAAAAATAGTCTATAACATCTCCACAGTCACAATAAGATATAGGATATAAGTCAACCTCTACATCTAACCTCTACGTCTAACGTTTGAAAGTGAACGCTTTTAAGGCTTTCCTTCCAAAGGCATCAAGCTGAGCATTAGCAAACCTATCTGGCGTTGGATGTTCAAATGAGTAAAAAACGAGTATAGACCCAATTCTTACTTTTAAATGCGAGATCTGTGCCATCTGAGGTCACCATTATTTCTTCATTTCTTTCTTCTCTTCGGACGCGCAAAGAATCTTGGGATATGTGAGGCCGTGAAGGATAGTAGCGGTGCATCCTCCAGAAAGAGGTAAAAGGAGGCCGCATTTGTGGGATGCATTTGGAGGAGCCTTTGAATTGGGACAGCCTACGTGCGGCATTGTGACGCAATTGGCATTCAGTAATTGGCTCCTCTGAAGGATGCAGACACTGAATTGGGACACAGCCTTAGTTTCAGCTTGTGTCACACTAATGATGATTGTGATTATTGCTGTACTCCATTTCTGCCAATACATCCACCACAATCGTACCCACTGAACCTTTAAACTGACTATGCCGGTATTTCATCTTCGTCGACTTAACGTGTCTTGTGGGAGGGAACCTACATGATGGGACTGTAAAATGATCCCGCCTGTATTGCAGTTTTGTGAGATCACATAATTTCCAGCAAGGCTCCAACTAGATGCAACTGACGCAGAGGTCTAATTAGCCAGAATAACTGAGAGCACCTGTTTGTTTGTCCGTGGCCATAAAGTTCAGCAGCAAGTATTCCCACTGTTGTAGGAGACATCACTTTCCAGGTGATAGCGGTCTGGCTGATTATGAATAACCAGTAAGAGGGGGTAGTGCACTAGGCTCCCTCTCTCTCCATTCCACCTGAGCAGAGATGCAGTCAGTCAGCCTGGAGGCTGGCTGTGGTTTTATGTTTCTCTGATGGCTGCGTTAGTCTAGTTTTCGTGGCTTTGTTTCAGTTAGGTTTAGTTGTTTCTCTGTGTGTTAGAGTAGATGGTTAGCTCCCAGCTCTGACGGCCCTGGTGGGTTGTTCTGGGAGGCCGCCCTTCTCTTGATTAGTTTTGGCTGGCCCATCAGTTGTTTTAGGGTTATTTCTCTTTGTTTGGTTGTTGTTCAGTCACTAAACATGTCTTCCTTTAAACTGCAACTTGCTTGATTGTCTTTTGTTAGACCTCATTTGGTGTACCTCCTGTAGGGGGTCCTAACACATTTCAATACTAACTTTTTTTTTGCAGTATTGATACACCAATACTGACCGCATGTATTTGCTTTCCTCTCCAACAGCTGGTTGACACATGCCAGGCTGTAATGGCCACATTGCAGAAGAAAATTAACGTAGATGCTGATATTGTATCGCAGCTACAAAAGAACAAAAGCTGTGAACAAGACTGCCTAATATGTTGCAGTTAAATGTAAAATAAATCAAGCAGTGTAATAAAATACAGCTACAGGGGAGTAATAATAAACTACCAGGAGTCCTGTTTTTTTTCTTAAAACTGCAGGAAAAACATTCATTGTGTGATGTACCAACATCTGTTAATACTACACCAATAATGTTACATTAATCAAAGGGCTCATAATTTCCAGTTTTATTAAACAAGTAAAATAAAATGGGCAACAGAATGATTCGAAAAATGTCTCTGATAAGCCTGTCTCCATTTAGTCATAAATGGAATCAAGGCAATTACTAGAATAATAGCAAGAGCAGTCAGACCAGCAGTGAGCACTTTCCCTTATAATTAGCACTGCCACCAAACAATAATTGACTTTAAAAATAATCAAGCCTCCCTCAGCTAGAGGCCTTACAAACTGATGGACGCGTGGTGCCATTTTACACATGACATGAAACAAGGTTTTCAAAGCATTCTTTTCTCACTCGAGGACATGTAGAATGAGTCGCCGTAATTTGGTGCTCGTGTGTTTTGTGGCTGATGAGAATTCGAAGTCAGTCTCGACCTCATCTCATTGCGTAGATGAGCTGCTTTGAACTTCATTGCCAAGAGTGAGTTGGAGGATGGGGAACGTAATATCTGTTTTGAACACCCTGTGACATGTCATCATTAGAGTTGCTGTGATGTGCCATTTGAATCCCATTTCTTTGATTTCCCACAAATGGAAGTCTCCACCGGGAGTGTTTCCAATCTGCTTAACAAACTACCGACATTGCTAAGTTAAGTGATGACTGGCATTGCGTACTTTGATACTCAAAGTACAAGACGGAAGATTAGGAGGTCTGTCAGGTATTAATAAATCTAACAGAAACTGGTTTACCAATCCTTTGTGGTACACACCCCTTAATCTCTTATCACAATACATCTGTTTGAACTTTGACTGCTGTGTTGAGGGAGTTTTAAAAGCCCAGGTCAGCAAAGACAACACATTTAGGAAAACAGATGAGTGGAGGTCTATCCTGCCTCTTTCAAAGATAGGGATGACATCACATCTACTGAAATAATAATAGCTTTCTGCAAAGTGTAATCATACTTTCCTATTTTTTCTTTTGCTTGGGTTTTCTTTTTTTTTCTTTTTTCTTTTTTAGCTCGAGAACGTGCACTAATTCCAAAGGAACTTCTAATAAGATGAAGAGGGGAAAAGGCAATTTATCTCAGTATGGCTCACCTATATGAAAGAGCGGTCTGGCTTCATTGTGCCATCTGAGGTCATTTAGTTTCAGAGCAGCTCTCTGGCCCCTGGGACTATCTACCTGAATCGTCCATTAATCTTCCGCTCTAACAGAGGTCTCTACCATTGGCTGGTTATGCAAGGGCCATATTGTCAGAATAATAAAAAAAAAGCATGCCATTCTACTAGAAAAAAAGCACTTACTGCTTGGCCTTTAATTGCTGTGTTATCTGTATGTTCATTCTCACCCACCACAAAGCTGTAATTAGATTTTTGATGCTCAAAGGTTTGGCGGTTTTAAAGAAGAAAGACGTTAGATGTTAGGTGTGCAAATGTTCATATCGAGTAGATCCAGGTTTCACAGCCTACCCACTGCTTCACGGTTGAACTCCTCGAAGGAAAGAAAAGAGGAGTTCATCTGAGAACCCCAAATCCAGGAAATCCTGTCAGTGTCGTTTATGTGCACATTAGTAGTCAAGGCCACTCGCGTTGCCAGAAGCTACACTCGGAGAGAGAAAAAGTTGTGTCAACAATGACTGTGTGGCACTCCTCAGAACATCTGTGAAAATGTCTTTTTTAAAAAGATGTCAACCTGGCTATGTACAGTTAGGTGATGCACTTATATGCAATTCTGTGGGAAATACAGATAAGGGAGTTGGAGCCTGAAGGCAAAGCTCTCTCTTTTTTTATCAGTAGGTTTGCATTTCACTTCTCACATGCGGTCACGAGCTGCAGGTGGTGACTGATAGAAAAGAGTACTTATATTTATAAGGGTACAAAATTCATTTCTTTGTAATGTTGGTGTAGCCTTAGGGGCAGGGTAAGAAGCTTGGGTACCCCAAAGGAACTCAAGTGTTGAACTGCTGGTCCTCCATTTTGAGTAGCCGGTTCCGACATGGGTGCTCCAGTTAATTCTGGATAGATCCAATTGAAAGGAGACCTTGGGGCGGACCTGAAACATGAAGGAAGGATTATTTCTACCATCTGGCCTAAGATCCCCCCCAAAAAAGCTGGAGGATGTGGCCAGAGACGACTTACGGGCTACCTTTTTTGAGTGCTGGCATCAAAACCCTGGATGAATGGATATTGCCACTGCAAAAAAGCGAATCAGACTGGGTCTGATATAGCTGAGGGCAGGAGTTGCAGTCTTTGTGTCTGGTAAACCACAGGCCTTGACTTCAAGTGGAGTGATAGAGTGATAGTGCTGGAGTGAAATGAGCGGAGTGAAAGGGACATTGGCTAACCAAAGAAAATATTTAGTTTGTGGACAGGTGTGTGTATGTGTGTGAGGCAGGGTTTGTTCTCTTTGAGACGGTGGATACCTAAACCAGCAAGTCTTTGTACCCAGACGAGGTAATGTTGTTTGTCACGAACTGTTGCATCTAATATTTGTTAGTGGTGGAGGAACAAACTTTTAAGAAGCTGAACTGGTTGCCTGAAGTCTCTGAACCGAGACACAAATGAATGTTTATTTGCAAATGTGCAGCATTTGATTGAACCACAAACTGATAGATGTAAATAGACCGAAAAAACATATTAATAAATGCAAATGGAGACCTCCCATCTACTGTTCCTATTGTACATTTTAGTTAGCTGGCTGCATGGCTGCATTTACACTGTAATTTGTTTGACATCTGGCTGCTGTGGTGTGGCCTTGCAATTAGACAGAAACATCCTCTCCCAGGGTTTCTGCAATGTGCTTTTATTGTGACTGATTTTGATGTTTGAGTCTTTTATGCACACTGCACTATGCAAACCTTGTTAATGTTCTTTTCACAGTACTAGCGAGTTAGAACAATACACTGAAAACCATAAATCAATTAGCTGACACAATGTTGTACTCTGAACCTCACAGACACAACTCTCAGGGTTTTGTCCTCAGGCAGTTAAGTATGTTGTTTGCACTGCCTTCCTCACTGGGTCGGTCAAAATCTAGTTTCAGTCCCTCCCACACATCCTGAGGACCTCTTTTTGGAAACCACAAAATAGTCTTTGCCTAAAATATAATGTCATCCATAAAGATACCACCAGCAGTGAGGACATTGATGCTGAACTGTGGTTTCCAGCCTTTTATGTTTTGTTTTTTTTACAGAGTTTATCTCATTTGGCGTTGCTGTTTGGATTCCTTCTTGACATTGTTGCTGTGTCCAGTTTAATGACAGACAGCGGCAGCACAAGTTTACCGGAAGACCCTGGATCATCACTGAAGAAGTGTCCAAGTAGCACCTGATGGTGTAAAATAGAACTGGCCTCCCTAGTAATGCTATATGCACTGTAGTCAGTGGAGAGCTGCAGAACAAAACAAGATTTTTGTTAAATAATATAGATTTCTGCAAACCTTGGCTAGGTCAAATACATTATTATTGAATGTCTTCATTTTGCATCAGTCCATTCCTTTAGATTCCAACTTTAATGTTATGTTTTGAGAACACTGTGGATTATGGTTTGGTTAGGTTTAGGCACAAAAACAACTTGGTTAGCTACACCTCATCACCAGTTCCAGCTGCTGCAAATACATCCGTGACCTCACCTTGGTAGCCATAAACTCACAGCTGACCAGTAGACCCACAAACAACAAATTATATAGGAGGCAGAAAAGATCTGTTATGATTGACACACTGACCTGAACAAACAAAACAATGCAAAATTCTTTGGATTCTCACATAACCACATAATCGCAACCTGAGGCTTGTTATTTGGAAAACACCTGTATTGTAAATATAATGTCCTTGACATGAATACATTTCGAATTCCTTCTGTTTTCTAAATATGTCTTACAACCTGGCCCTGTCTGTGTAATCAAGTGATCAAATATTTACCAAGTGCACATTATTATTTTCTTACTCTGAATATTAACAGTTTTTGAATAATAGGGTTAAAACGCAAGATTCCTCCCAAACACTATGGAATATAACGAGCAACATACACAAGGGTTTTAATATCTGTAGGTATTGTACTTCTTCTCCCACCTCAGCAGCCTCTGCAGGGTGTGAACTGTCTAATTTGGGGGGAGGCGGGTAGTCCATATGGTGCTCGGGCCTTCTCACACAATCTGATGAGTGTAATTTTAGCATACAGCACCCCGCTGGCTGTAAGTATCTAATTTGGGTCCGTGGAAATGAAATGCTTGCACTCTGTGTTTACTGTAAGGCACTCCTCCATTTGTACACTAATAATCCCAAGCCGCAGAACGCTATCAAGGCTCCATCAACTTTAATAGCGCTTCTCTCAATTGCTCATTATCAGAACTTCATTTCTGTAAATTGCATGTTATAGTGTTGTGAAAATATTTAAAGATCTGAACCATATCGTATCGAGTCTTCATTTAATGTGTCCCTCTTAAAAAGCGTCAGTTTAGAGAGAATGTCTTTGCTCAGAAAAACCTCTGCGTAATATTGTTATACAAAACGACTGTAATGAGGTGATTCAATGAGCCATGATGCCGGAGATGACACGTCTCACAAGCTGAATCTATATCGTCTTCAACACTGGCATTAGCTATAATGTGTGAAAATGTCTTCACATTCCAGATTTCATTATTAGCAACTGATTAAGTGAGCACATTTGGGAAGCAATGTTATGGATCAAAGCAGTGTTATGCATTTAATGATTTATTAATGCATTGTGCTCCGGTTTTATGAGTATTTAACATTTCAAAGGTATTTAGTCCTCACAGTCTTTCAAACTGCAACTTTAATGCCTTGTTTTACATATTATTAAAAAAAAAAAGTTCATAAAATGCCTTTCTTCCATTTCTTTTATTTCAAGATTAGGTGTTTTTTAATGGGTCGTCGTAGAAGACTGTCTAAGTGAATGTGGGAGATCTGGGACTGGTGCGAAAGTCAGCAATGCAGAAGTGTAGGTAAGAGACGGCACACACAATCCTTACAGTTAAAACTGTCAACTCGCGACAGCTTTATGGCTAAATGGGCGCTTAGTCACTCTAATTGTGCATTTAAACTTGCTGCTGATTGACATAAGAGACTAAATTTAGTGCATATTCACAGTCTCTCCAGCACACTGACTGCACCAAAAAGCTGTGTGTGGATATTACCCTCACTGAGGTCGACTGAGGGGTAAGAAAGGTGGAACTTTGATCTCTTATGTTGAAAGCTGTTTAGAAATATACATTTCGAACATACTGAGCATACAAACGCACAGAGTTGGGTTTTGTAGGCTGCAGCAAATACTCTATGAAAAATGTTTGAAATTATTTTTCATTATTATTATTATTCCTAGAACATCAGGCTGACTGTAACTGTTGTCTTCCTTGAAGGCACAACTGTTGAGTTTAATTAAAGCATTGTTCTCAACAGACTTGAGAGTTAGATTTAAGACATTGTCTTAAATAGTGTGTAGTCCTGGGTATTAAAGCATGGAGGTTGCATTGCAGTCATGCAACAATCCCTCTAGAGCCATAGTCAGATATTTCTAGATATTTTGTATTTGTTTGGGGCTTCTGGTGGTTACATGACAAATTTAGCCTTTTAATCCTTGATGGAATAGTTAGATATGTTAGGAAATATACCTGTTCAACTTCTTTTTGAGAGCTAGAAAACTGATATCGCTCACATGTCTGAACACGGTATCTGTGAAGGTACATTCAGCAGCAATAACTAGCACTATAGCAATAGCACTTCTAAAGCTCAGTAACTACTATGTTAAATATCAAATTAATGAAGCTAACGGGCTGCTGCTGTGGCCATATATTTTTCAGAGTGACATGAGAGTTTCAGCCATCTTATCTAACTTGCAAAAAGACAGAAAATAAGTTTTTTTCCCATCATGTCCCACTATTCGTTTGAATATAGTGTACATTCAAATCCTATCTATAAGCAAAATGCATTTTACGCAAATCATAGTTCTGCCTGATGACACCAATTTTTCCCTCAACATTATTGGGATTCTTGCAGACTGTAAGGTCATGTCCTGAACACTGGCAAGTCTTATTTTTGAGGATTATTATTATTTTTTTTCATTTTTGAGGTTTTGGCTTTCTTAGGAGAATATCTGTATGTGCACAATTATTACAATTATTATAATATAATTATATTTCTGACATTTTGAAAAAAAAAAAAATCAGTGACAAATATAGCCACCCTTCTTTTCAATAACAGTGATAAGCCTTCCATTCATGGAGTCTGTCAGTTTCTTCATCTGTTGATGATCAACTTCTTGTGCAGCAGCAACTACAGCCTCCCAGACACTGTTCAGAGAGGTGTACTGTTTTCCTTCACTGTAAGGGCCCACAAGTTCTCAATAGGGTTCAGGTCAGATGAGGAAGGGGGCCATGTCATCATTTTTTTTAAATCTTTAGGGTCTTTACTGGTTAGCCATGCAGAGGAGTACCTAGATGCATTGTCCTGGATAAAAATCATTGTTTTTTTGAAAGATGCAGACTTCTTCCTGTACCACTGCTTGAAGAAAGTGTCTGCTAAAAAATGGCAGTGGATTTGGGAGTTGATTTTGAGTCCATCTTAACCCAAAAATGTCCAACCAGTTCATCTTTAATGGTACCAGCGCATACCAGTACCCCACCTCCATCTCACTGGCGTCTGACTCGAAGTGGAGCTCTGTGTCCGTTACTAATCCAGCCACAGGCCCATCCATCTGGTCCGTCAAGAGTCACTCTCATTGCATCAGTCCATAAAACCTTTGAAAAATCTGATATTTCTTCAGCTTATGTGTCTTGTTCAGTGGTGGTCAGGTTTCAGCCTTCCATATCTTGGCCATGTCTCCGAGCACTGTACATCTTGTACTTCTGGGTACTCCAGGTTGCAGTTGTGGAATATGACAGAACTGGAAGATAATGGGTTCCTGGTAGCTTCATGCTTGATTCTTCTCAAAGCCTTGGTAGTGAATATGTGTCTTTTTTTGCGATCCTGTTGACTATTTGCAACAGAATGTTCGATAGTCCTGTGATCACTCCCCAATATCTTAGCAATTTCAAGAGTACTGCATCCCTCTGGGAAACTTTTTTTTTGTAATTTTTGACTTTTCAGAGTAAGTTAGATCTCTTTTTTGGCCTATTTCACCCGAGGAAAAGAAGCTGCCCAATAATTATGCACACCTTTATATTTAGGGTGTTGACCTCCTTAGGCCACACCTTCTCTCATTACACAGATACACATCACCTGCTATGCTTAAATCCATTGAGCATTCAAGTTTATACAGCTTGGAGTTAAAAATTATGATATGGTCAAAATACTCACTTGACGAATAACTGTGCACACAGTGTATGTTTCGAGTGGACATAGCCACATGTAGAACATGTTTGACTTCAACCTTGAAGAGAAAATCAGTAGCTTTCAAATGATTCTCTGTCTGATTCTCATTCAGACTCATTCTTACATTCTTTGTTTCTTTGTGACTCCCCACCTGTGGCCCAAAGTTCAGTGACTCCCACTGCAAGCATAAATCTTTAAACTGGCAGCAAATGTATTATGAAAATTTAAAAATGTTATTATCCTGTCTAAAGTCTATGGCAATGAAGGAACATGGCCAAAGTGTAACGATGTTGCTATATAGCAGCATGGCTCTATAGATGGCAATGTTGCTCATTCCAAGACTGCTGGAAATATCTCCGAAAATGTGACATTTATGATCCCCAGAGGAATCCTTAGGCCATACCGCCAATTTTGGTACCAGCCCAGTCACCACGAAAAGGTTCACACGTGCTATGTAGCATACTGATGCTACTATGAAACGTTTAATATCATGCTCACTTACATGCTTATGGCCTGACTTCAGTTGGTGGAGAAAATAATGGTGGAGTTACAGGCAAGAGGGCTGCCAAGCCAGTGACCGCAGTTCAAGACTGTGTTTTAACATTTGTAAGCGTGAAACCACTGGATGAGGAATAAGCTATGTCTGGCTTTGGCTACACAGGTTTTTAGTCAGAGCAGTTAATTGTTGTTGCTTTTCATCATTATTTTGGTCATTTGTTGACAAAATGAGAAATAAAAAAAAAACCCAGACCTGTAAATAAAAGAACTAAAACATGCAAGAAACAAATGTTGCCACTTGAGGAAGCATCGTTTTTATAGGTTTACCGGAATGGTAAAAACCTGCTTTGATCAGTCATCACTACTATTATATGAGCATTATTTTTCTCCGAGCTGTTTGTTGCAGTCTTTGAGTCTATTCATATTATCAAGCTTTTGTCTGCAGTTTGAGAGATCTGATCTCAGTGATACAGCAGTACGTTGTCATTCCAATCACACTGCTGCCTTCTGCAAGAGAGGTGCCGCTTTTTTTCCATTCTAGCAAGCGTGTTTACCTCTGCCTGAAGAAAGTTGAGAGCAAAAGTGGGTCATGCTTTAGATAAGTGCTGCTATATTTGCCAAAGGAATCAAACCACCAAACATGCGGGGACAATTCATGCCCATCATGTCCAAAGCTGTGAATTTTCCTTGCAACCTGATAATTGCCTCCCGGCCACAGTTTTCCTGAACAATGCAGCGGTTTACACTGGTACTACCCATTCAATCCAGAACTTATTCTGCTCTTGCTGCTTTTTAAAATGGAAAAAAGAAAAATCCATTTAACCATTTCATTCGTTGGTATTGAATGAAGAGAGCTGTTTTTTTTTGTTTTTTTTTAAACTGTGAAAATACAAGCGGACGCAAAAATAATCTTTTGTGCAACAGATGGAACTCAGTCGCTATCATATTTAATAGTATCCAGCACTTTGTGGTTTGTGGTGTCACATTTTTCCCATTTCACCATTGGTGGAGCGATTTATTTATTTATTTATTTTTTATTTTTTGCACCTACCTCTAAGGAGCACATTAATCATGTTCCAGGAGAAGTGACATTCAACGAGACTCCAACTGTGGCTGACAAAATAAAGTTAGAGTATTGATTCCCCTGAGTGCCATTAAGGTGTCCCTCAGGAGCTGCTCCTGGCTTTATAAGTCTCTGATAGTGCAGACTCATAACCCTCTCGCAGTTTCCTCCCCTCTGCTCAACCTATTAAAGCCACACCGGACCTAAAACACACCAGTGCAGCTCAGTGGAACAACACACACTGTTTACTGAAGCTTCAACCTTCACCCTGCAATTTTTACCCACTTCAGTGGGAAAGAATACACAGCTATGTTGTGAACTGCCAACCCAATTCCATGGTCCTTCTGAGGGAAAATAACTCACAAAACTACGATCCAGCTTAATCTGGGCCTTCGCATACGTGGACAACTCTGAAAACATATATTTTTCTCTCCACTTTTGGCTTTTCATCCAGACTAAGTGAATAAAACACACAGCGGGAAGGACCTGGTTTGCGCACCACCAAGGGTGCCTCGAAGTTTTGTTTACCAAGTTGGCTCGCTCTTACCGCTCTAACCTAGTTTCCCCACAGCTTCTGTGGTTACCACCATGCCATTTTGTCCTAGTATTCAATTATCTGATGTCCAGCAGAGTATTAAATCAAGGACATCTTCGCCTGTGCCATGCCTTGTGTCTCTATTAACCAGCTCTCCAGCCCTCTCACCTTGGGCTCTTGCTATAAGCATTCATTCAATGTCAAAGTGTAGCTTATTTCACAGTACAGATGTTGTCATTGACTTATCCTTGTGTTTTTTTCCCCCAACCATATGACTGCTTGAGTATAAAATACTGACTTTATTTAGGAGTCAAGGGGAGAAAGGTAAGGTAAAAGGTTCTCACCAGATGAAGGCAGCACAAAGAACGGTGGCACACTTGATGCCACGTCCACCAGACGGACTGACTGCTGGTGAGCTACAAAATTTGGACATTACGGCGGCGAGTGCTGTAACATTGTGATTAATGGGTAATGAAGGGCTTTCAGCAGGCACAGCGGGATTCTGCCACATATCTCTGTTCCCTGGGCTGTCACATTCACAGCCTCATTCAACAACCACTGCTTATCAGAAGATTATTACTGCATTATGCAGAAAACAGTCACATCTCTCACATGTCCGGTGGGTTAGCGTATGCAAGAAGATTACATCTGTTGAAAGTGTACATAGTCAGAACATGAGAGAGATCAGTCTAAGCCGCGGCAGAACAGGCTCTAACAACAGCAGGGGCGGACTGGGATAATGATGTCAGACCAGGCCAATTTTCATGCTCACTCCAGTCACAACAAACCCTGCACACTGTTTTTTTATGATTACTGATTATTTTTCATGTTTACTGTTTACTGCCAGTGACATGACTTTTACTTTTAGTTTAAAAACATAAAAAGGCAAAGTATATCTAGTTTCAAGAGTTAGTGAACTCCATATCCATAATTAAGGAATAACAGGAATAAATATTATAAATATTATATTGTTACGAATATCTTTTTTGTCAGTGCTCTGGCTGCATTTTGTTTATCACATGAAGCTATACTGCTCTTCATTTTCCACATTATTTTCATGCAGTTGCATCTTAAGCTTAAATAGCATAATAATTAAGGTTTTAAAACATGGAATCAACTCAGGAAAGGTAGGCTATTGTTATATGACATGCTGAGGGCAGCCCTGCTAGTATCGTTTTTTTCTAGTTTAAACACCAGCCATGGCTCCTTCTTGTGTCATTTTCTAGCATTTATCACCACTTCCTCTTTTCGTCGTGCTCCCTCTCAGCCCCATCTTTTTTTTTTTTCTCCCCGTCCCTCTCCCCTGTAATATCCATATCTTAACCAC
>CAEMYA010000013.1:7783667-7807937 GCA_903131615.1 Diplodus sargus
TTTTTTTTTTTTTGCGCTCTTCACTTTGCACCTTGCGCTCCAGCGTGACAGTCTCCGCGGCTGCAGCGCATTGTTTTGTAATTACGCGCAGTTGGTAGAGTTAATATCTGAAAAACAAGCCGGGATGCAGGTGAGTTAAAATAAATAATAAAATAACCTCAGCTTGCGCGCACAGTGCGCCCGCACAGCCCGCGGACAGCACAGGTGTCGGCTGCGGGCAGAGACGGAGACGTTCCAGCGGGCAGCGTTCGAAATCACCTGCGTGTATTATTTTTTTTAACTGCGTGACTTTTTCCCCACAACCAGCCATTTTAAGAAGTGGGATGCACACGAGCAGTCACCAAGTGTGTTTGTCAAATGAATCAGGATTTTAGTTGGGGGAAAAAAATAAATAAAATCAAACTGTCCACTGCTTCACTCCATCTAACCTTCGTTTCTCTCTCTCTCCCCCCCTCACAGCTTTGGCTTTCGGATCAGATCAAGACTATCAGATTGATATCATCAATGAACTTGACCTGGCAAATGCCACCTATGGAATTACCCAAGTGTCGGGGCTTCACAACACCAGCAAAGCCTTCCTTTTTCGAGGTAACGCACGCACGGACGACACATTTCACCCACATGAGTCCCCCGCTGCTCAAGTTCACGCACGTCTTTGTCCTCCGGTGCCGTGGCTGCGGCGCGCACGCTCTTTGTTCCATTAGTTAGTGCGAGGGGGGCCACGCCGCGCCACACCTCTTGGTGTCACAGCATTAGCCGGGATGCTGAGGCAGAACACTCCGGGGAGCTTCCTCTCGTAATTACTCCACGTTTAATTTGTCCCAGGCAGCAGATGCTCAGGCTCCTTCCTGGACTCGCTTGAGCGCGGATTTCTACAGCGCTTTTGACTGCGTCCAGTGACATCCAGTAGTTGTGTCATCACAACAACTGGTGGTTCATGGATGTCAGGTGTGTTGCAGTGTGAGGAGCAGGTAGAAAGTGGCTGGGTTGTTTAAATCCTTTGGGGAAAGGAAAAACAAAACAAAAACTAAGTCCTATTAGAGAGAGAGAGAGAGCAGTGGTGTGACCCCGTTGAGGCTGGTTTGAGATGTGTTACCAGTGCTGGAGGACCTCTTTGCTCACCTGCTTCTCTGCACTCGGGGAAAAAAAAAGACTCAACAATATTTGGTTCGACTTGTTCTTTCTTCCTGTAGTGCCCTCAGCTTCAAGCAGAGGCTGGATTCTTGGAGAGTAGAAATAGAAAGAGAAGAGGGAAAGATGGGACACTGAGAGACAAGAGAGAAAGAGAAAAATATCCGGCCAGCCTGTAAAGAGACTTGTTATTTCAGCCATTAGTGGCTTGCAATGTGAAATCTATTCACGCGTTTGAAACTTCCTTTTATTTAGTTAGTGATTCAGTGTCATCTGAAAGCTTTATGTCCATACTCTCGCTGCGAGATTCAAATTAAATTCTCACTGAAGAGTTTTGTGTTGTTGTTTTTTTTTTTTTTTTTTGTCTCATGAGGGTCCAATTTTGTTCCAACGTGCACTAAAATACAGTTCTGTGGAGAGACACAGAGTCTTTTCTACTTTCCTGGCATGAAAATATTCAAATTCAAAGATACTGGCATAAAGACAAATAGCTTGAATCCCAAATAAGCAGCACTGGGTGTTGAGACTCATATGGCGGAGGGGTAGTGTTTTGTGTGTTTGTGTGCACGCTTGTGTGTGTGTGTGTGTGTGTGTGTGTGTGTGTGTGTGTGTGTGTGTGTGTGTGTGCAAATTCTATTTTCTAGAGTGCTTGGCTCGATTGTGCCACTGGCTCCGTATGAATGAAGGCGGGACAGCTTGGCCGACTCTGCCGAGGTGAAGCTATCCAAGATTCAAGGCTGGAGGCCATGCAGGATACACAACCTCACTTTTTATTTGATCCACACATACACACACACGGACACGCAGACACATGCCCACACACACTCCTAGTCCAAGATACTCTCCCTACAGGCTCCCAGGATCGGCATGCAGCAGCCAGATAGTGTGGGAAACGGGAGGCTAACCCCGATGGGGAAAACTGGACCTGCAAGTGCTGGAAAAGGAGGCATGTGTCGTGACCTATTTACAACCCACCCTTGCGCTGCTTTCATGACCCAGATGGCTCCAAGAAGTGGGAAAAGTTGCGTCTCCCAAAGAGTCGAGAAGTTGGTGCACTGATAAGCGACGGCGACAAACAGTCCGTGATTAGCCGTCTCGTCGGAGCTGTACAGGAGCCTCTGTGGCTGATTGGGTCAGTGATTATTCGAGAAGATATTTTTGTGTGGTGTGTGCAATCACATCGTGCAATGAGCTCAATACCAGATTTCTTTTTTTCTTTCTGTTTGATTGCATAAATTGCGGTGGGAACATATTGTGATGCTTTTGAGATGGCTTGGAGAAAAAAAAAGGGCAACGCGGTGTTCCAATTAGTGTCGGTGTCACTGCGAGCGAGGGAGGAGGAGGAGGAGGAGGAGGAGGAGGAGGAGGACGAGGAGGGGGCTCTGGCATGTGTCTTTGGCTGGACACCGGGACCAGTCTCTCCAGTCACCCAGTTAGCCAGTGATTTACAAACAACAGATGGTTTGCATCAGAAAATAGATTTTCGGCGTCGCTTCTCGTGCGTTCACACCAGAACGATGCACCAGCGCGCTTCGTGAAAAGCCAGTTTATGGAGAGCAGCCTCGACCCAAAGGTCCCGATCCTGATCTGGATGGGATCCAACCTCGTGAAAAGAAAGAAATGTGCTAATATGACCCCCACCCCGCTGTGCACTGGAAGCAGGGAACAAAACAATGCTGTTTGGATATTTGCTATACAGTAGTTGGTACTGTTCATCAGCAGGTTTCCTCACATTGTGGAGACTTCTGTGATGTATTTTATAAAGTTAGTTTGTCCACAAGACTGCTGACCTAGTTTCTCATCCTACATTGGAACCCAGAGTGTCAGCCTCATTACTCAGACCCCCCTCGGTCCCAATGTTGATTTAGATCTAAAATTCCTCTAATGGTGAAGATCAGCTTGTATTGTGGTATCCCCCCGTGGGTCTGTTGACCAAACCAGTGAAATATCGCAAATTCAATCACGTGGCAATTGACATTTCTGTAAACCACAGATACTTCAATTTTGTACCCGCTATGCACGATATTGTATTGTAAACACATTCAAATTGGATGTTTATACCAGATTTCAATGTCGGGAGGTGGAGGGGATGGCTGTGGAAGCCTCGAGGCTGTCCAGCCGGGGACCACAGTATGAATCTGCATTTTAACGCTTCGAAGTGTGAAACCACTGGATAGATTTGACAGCCGACCACGGCGTTCTAACATTTGTAAACGTGACACCACTGAATATCTTTGAGGAGACCTCAGGACAGTAATCAGCCGTGTTTGCGATGACCAAAACAGATATTTTACCATAACCATTACCTAGTGGTTTTTCTTTTCGCCTACACCTAATAAGAGATCAAGCACTGCATTGTGACAGGAGAAAAAAAAAAAGTAAAATAAACTGAGCCGAGAGACATGTAAAAGTTGTCAAATTAAATGCACAGTTTGAACTTTTATCTGTTCTTATGCAGGAACATAAACTGCCGACATCTGTTCTGTAGAGTGCTTTGGCTAAAAGGCTGCTCGGTCCTTGTACAGTGTTTAAAAGAAATATACAAACAATTATTTGATACATTCCCGTGAAATTTAGTGCAGACATTCTTGCCTTCCAGAGAACGCTCCCTCTGATTGACTTACGTTCATCTGGGAACATTTAACCCCTGTGTGTAACAAGGTAAGGCTTAAAATAGAAGTCTTCAGGTGTCCACTTGGTTGATGGTCAGAGGCCGAACCCGGGACCTCAGTCAGGCTGTGTCCAAATCATATTCATTTATTTTTGGTCAGGCAGGGTCCCCTTGTAATGCTGCTGGCTTTGAGTCTGTAGTTGAGTGGATGAGAGCAGACTTGCGAGTGGAGACCAGGTGCATTATGTTCATCACAGGAGAAAAATGTGGTTTCGTCTCGAGCCCAGGAGTGTGAACTGTGAAGTGCAGAGTGAAAGGACATGTATTGAAAGCTCCTTACAACTGTGATTGCTCATTTATTGGTGCCATACCATGCTGCTGCCAGTTTTGGTGTTCATGTCTCCATTTGGATGTGTGCGGGTTGACCTCATTTTGAATAGCATCTAATTATCCTCTGGTCTGTTTGATCAGTCTCACTGTCCTTGGATCCCTTTTTCGAATCACCAGCGCTTCTTTTTTGTAAGTGTATTTAAATGCGTGTGTAAATGCGTTCATCATACTGAAGTAGGATTTCATGGGCATGTTACGGCCGGAAGAAGTGCTTGAGACTGAAATGTCACATGTGGAGGTAATAAATGTTTATGGCTGCGTTATCTGCTGTCCAGACCTTCATATTTTTGTTACGGAGGGAATAACAGGTTCAGCTCTTTGAGCAACTAAGTCCGTCCAAGCTGAGTCTTAGATATCCTAAAAAGACCACCATACAGAGGATAAAGCCTTTTGATTTAGGTAACGGCATGACCTATTCCTCAAAGCCAAACTCGGGGTAAGCTTTAAATTGTTTTGCACCACTGAATATAGATAAACATCTCAGAGGAGAAAAGTTCTCTTTTCATTTGTCATCCATCCAGCCATTATATTTCCCACTGTGTCATGGATCTTTCAGCCTCACAGGATCGTTGGCATGGAGACTTGTATTTCCAAGTAATTTTCCTTAATTTCTTTATTTGAAAATTGCTCTTGCCTTTTGTACAGTTACAGCATTCTGGCAATTGAAGCCATTATTTAAAAAAAAACAACAAAAAAAAAACACTGAAGCCTGTTATGATAGTTGATTATTCATGGGTTATTTGAATAGTACAAACTCTGTTAGGATCAACAGAAACGTGCGCAACATCCTGCAGATCCAGCTATCTGTGAACCTGTCAGGTCAGTATAGATCCCTCCGCTCTTCATTGGCTCCCTTTCTCAAAATCATTAATGTTAAACAGTTAAATGGTAACAACAAATGCATCCTTGATCCCGATATCCCGGAAATCTATAAACACGTCTCCTATCAGCCTTTTAGGCCAATTATGCTGCACATATAACAACTCTGCAGTCTGGTTCTAGAACCAAAATGGTCTGTAATTAACGTTTAATCGACCCTTCTGTCGATTCCTATCAAAACTTTTTTCCAACCTCGTTTAAAGCTGAAAAACCACCCTGAAACACCTCACCACAGCTCAGTGAAGGGCTTTAGTGGGTACACTTTGCATTTCTCGGTCCATCATGTCTGGCCAAAGGTTGCATGTCAAGCTTACGTCAGGAAATGTCCAGTGTCTTTATTGCAGACAAAGTGTCCAAAACATCAGTGACAGATGAGCAGAGAGTTTTTTTTTCTAGTTCTGACACTCTGCATCAATATTCAAAAACAATAGAGAAATCCATAGCTTTTGTACTGATTCAACAAACAAGATGTGTTAATTAGTGAGATTTAGAGGGGCTGATTATTACCTCTGGACAAAGTCATGTTAGACATTTCTCCTGTTTCCAGTCTCATTTCTAAGCTAAATTAACTGTATCTTCACTCCAGCTTCATACTGCGCGGACAGCTACAGTGTAGCAGCGGTACGAAGCGTATGATCTAACCCTTGGCATGAAAGGAAAATGGGGCATAATTGCTTCACTCTTGTAATTTCGTGAATGCATACATGAGGTGTTGTCAGGAATCAAATTGTAGTTGGAAAGGGTGAAATTACTGGTTACATACACAGACACACTGCTGTCGCTGCTGTAACAAGGTACTGCTTTCTTTGATGGTGTTTGAGGTTTGTCCAAACTGCAATAAGGTTTTTTGCAAAAGTGTCCAAATCTAGATGATGAGTAACGAATATCTTGAGCTGGGTATTGTTTTAAAGATTAGAAGTACAATGATCAGTGTGACTGACTCTATCAGACTCTAACCTTTTAAAAAAATGGTACCTTCTCTGGCTAATTGGGACTTGTGCTAATGTTAACCCCACTGTGACAAACAAAATGCAGTAGTTTAATTATTTTCCTAATTGTAAGCCGTGTGCTGCAGTTACGGTGAATATCAGGAGAAAGTCAGTGCATAGTCTATAGCACCATTACTTTAACTGTCCTCACCTGACAACGTGAAGTGGTGGTCGTGAGTTGCGCTGTCGATTCAAGACAGAATTTCGAAGACAGGAACTTGCGGAGCATTTCACATCTTCCTCCACACAGAGTGGTAATACAGAGGCCATCAGAGGTCTCCGATGCAGCATCTTTTCTGGATCAGTTCACAAGTGGCTGCGGCTGCCTCTTCTGTTGTGCAACCCTACTTGTTGTAGACGAAAGTATATATTGTGAAAGCCGAAATAGGTGTGTAATGAGCAACAAAATTGGCGACTCTGAAATCACTCAATTTCTGCCGTCGTTCACAGTCGAAAAGAAATATTGAATGGTTCTTTAACAAGGGGCCTCCAGTGCAGCCGGCACTTTATTAATGGCAGCACACAGACAGTAATCAGCAGCTGTCTGTCCACTCTGCCCCCTAAAACCAGGACTGCAGGAGTTAGGCAACATAATGTCAACACTCAAAATTTCAATTATCAACACCGCTATGGAGGTGAGCTGTGTCGGGGCGATTTAACCAAGGTCAAGATTTTATTTGTCACATAGAAAAGATGTCAACTGTAAAGCTTAGCCCGAACCACAAGAGCGTTGGCCAATCAAACCTATGCGTCACAGGCAGACTGCTCAGGAGCAGGGCCGTTTCTGTCTTTTTGCTCAAGATGCAACAGTCTATTACATTTTAAGATCAAATATCTCAAGTTGACCCACCCAAGCAAGTTGAACTGATAGAAAATGATAATACAAGGTAAACAATGGGGATCCTCGATAGGTCAATAAATGAAACTGATGCAGTATTTCTCAAATGTTTTATTTTAAATTGTAAAAAGAAGGTTCTTAAACATTAAACAAGACAAAACTCCTCAGGTTACCAAGCAAAATAGATCCTAAGTAAATATGTACTTGAGTTATGTTAAGCACTAATGCAGAAATTCACAATCTGTTTTATATTAAATATTGCAATATACAGTACAGTGTCCCTTGAAAGCTTGTATCCAATTTCAAACGTGTCACTTTTAAGCAGTTTTCAACATATTGTACTTGTTAAAGTAATAAACAAAGACAAATGACTGATGAGTACTATGTGATACTGAAGAAATATGTTTGTGTATGTTTTGCAGGGTATTACAAATTAGACTGCTTGTGCCCAACTGATGAAATGGTCTTAACCTATATTCTGTGGGCAGAACTAACAGTCAAATATGTAGTATAGTTTACTTTACACTGACTGTAATTTGTGTTATTATGACCCTTTCGAATAAAACAAAGTAATACATCAAAAACATAACTAAACTGCAGAATGTAGGCAAATCTGTTCAAATTATATTGCCACAATATATATTCTCATAAATGTAGTAAAGAAAGACGCAACTAGCGCAGTAGATTTAACAAAAATCCACTCAGAGAAATAATACACTGCCACAGTAGTCCATAATAATCCACAATAGGCCTAATATGCATGAGAGGCCTATAAACTAAAGACACACAAATATTTAACAGCAGAGGTCTATGACGGAACAGCAGCTCTCACTGGATGAGGATACAGCAGACATCTGCCAAACAACACCCCCCCCCTCCCAAATGTAATGCCAATGCGCTGGACCTGCCATATTTCACCAGAACAAGCCTGTCCATGCTTAGTAGCGTAGCTGGTCCTCATAGCAACGTGGCGTGGTAAAGACACAGGCCATGAAGCTCTCGCTGGATTATGATTTTCTCTGACCAGTCAGGGGGCGTATCGCCTTGGCTTGCTTGGAACCTCAGTGGAAGTGCTACGAGAAAAAGTACCAGGTACTTTTCACAACTTTTCATGTTGCCATGCAGTGCAAAATTGCGGGTCACTCCTCAGATATTGAGGCCGGACTTGCAACTTGAGGGGGTCCCCTAGTGGTGCGGGGGCCCTATGCACCCGCATAGTCCGCATATAGCAAGAAACATACAGTATAGCTATGCTCAGGAGGTAGAGTGAGCTGTCCTATGATCACATGGTTGACACTTTGACCCCCATTTGTTCAAATACTGTGGTTTGCTTTTTTAAAAAGTCATTTCCCACCACAGCTGTCGCTTCCGTTTTGAGTTACACAAACAGAAGTAAATGATGCATCTTTGGAGATACCTGCACTATTATTTTAAAATTTAGGACAGGAATCTTTTTGTTTGCTTGTTTGTTTATACTAATGGCATATCTTTTATTTTTTCTACCATGACACGAAAACTGGTTTAAAAAACATCCAGTTAGTTAGAACAGTCTGGCATCTTTGATTGTAAACCAGTCACTTGCACTTTCACTTGCAACCTAATTAAGGTTGGAGGAATTAATATTAATAATTTTGTCTACTTTATTATGCTTAAGTATACAGGTCTTTACTTCCTTGTTATCTAATGCATTCTCATGTTCTGCTTTCAACCATGATGAAGGATTGATGCCATTTCTTTGGTTCATGAGCAATGGTTTAATATACTATCTATAATTTTCCTACATTTTGTATTGCAGGTGTGCTGCCCATTTTTTCTCCTGGCTGCTCGGCCATAATGCACCAATGAAACATTGTGTTGACGTATCTGTGAAGCTGGGGATTATGAAGGTCAACATTTCTGAGTGACGGTAGCCGCTACTAGGACAGGCTACTAGGAATTGTCCTTGTGCCGCTGATCAATCTGGGCCTGCTATATAATACTTTGGCCATACGCCCAAACTTTTTATTATGATCAATTTGTTGCTGGTTTGGATCTTTCATGGGATTTTCTTAGAATAAACGAAATAGAATAATAATTTAATAATAATAATATAATCTCTATGTCTCTATGTAATCTCTGTATGTATAAGTTGCTCACTACCACTTTGACCATTACTTCCATGGTTAATTCAAAAATTCTATTATTGAAAACACATTAACACATGAAAGTTATTTTTTTTGTGCAGCTACAGTTGAGCCGGATTGAAGAAATTATGTCTTAGAAATTGATCAGCGGTAGGCAGGTTTTGTTGTCAGTCCCTCATTGTGCACCAGTCATACAAGAAAAGTGAATACCAATTTCTGTTCTCACAGGATCAGAAAGTAGACCTCAAACTGTGCCGGGCTTTGAGAAAGAGGAAAGTCTCACTTTTCTCCTCAGCCAGCAGACAGAATGATAAGTACTACTCTCTCCACTTGTACTTAAAGGTGATCGGGGGAAGGTACACAACAAAATCTCAACATTAAAAAAGAATAGATGGAGCAGGTTGAGTCTACGCCGTCATTTTAAATCCCATGGTAGCAGAGGGGGGATCCAGGATAGGACTTTGTTGATGCCTTTTTCACCAAAAGCTACTGGTAACAAAACTTCAGTCCAGACCAGTGAATCCCAAAGTGTGGGCCATGAAGGCACTGCAAGTGGTGCTGCGAAGGTAAATTAGATTTCAATTTTGTCATTAAAGGTCATATTTAGAACATTTTTATGTAGACAAATTATTTTTCTACAAAGCTTGCAGAAAAGGTGTAGAATAAGAGTATCTCTTTTCCTTGAAAGCTTATTGATGATTGTAAAGAAACTGTTTAACAATGTTTTGAATTATTGATTTGTTTGTCTGTAATAGTTCTGACAGTCAGTTTCAGTTTCTAACAAGGTTTGTCTGCCAATAGTATCACATCGTGTGAATCGCATGGTATCTTTGTTTTCGTCAGCATCAAGAGTCCTGACAGTTGCCAGTTTATAAAATATTAAACGCAGACAATTCAGATTTCAGCTGTCCAGCAGTTCACACTGCCCTAATGTTAACTATCCAGCCATAGCAACATTAATGTAAGCTGGCTTTAAACACTTCATCTTAGTCTCATGTGTTGATCAGAGTTGGGATTAAACGTTTGGGTGGGCACCAGAAGAATTTCCAATTAGGGCAGCGTAATTCTCAGGTTTGGCTTAGCTGAAGTAGACTTCAGAAGTGTTTAGAGTTGTAATAATGATGGTCTCTAATTGCAGATGGGTGAAATTGTTCCCAGTTGAAGTTTTGAAGTTTCTGAGACTGAATTGATGCAGGGCAGAGTGATAACTGCTGATTACAATGATTACTGTCCTCAAATACACCAAATAGAAGAGCTCCTAATTATCTGTGATGGTGTATGTTTTCATCTCTGTCATCTCCAAACATGGGAGAATGTGTTACAACTCTGGTGTGATCTCAGAAGATGTGAGTGTGGAAAAGCTCCGTGTATCTGGCTTCACAGGTTATAGGGATATTTTACCACCACCACCAAATGGTTTGCACACTCTCCATTTATAAACTTAATCAGCAGTTGAGGATTAGGAAGAATAATTAAAAAGATGCTGCCTCTACTGTCAGACTGATGTCTCAAGAACTGACGATATTCTATATATTCGATATATATATATATATATATATATATATATATATATATATATATATATACACACACACACACAAACCCAAAAACGAGGGTTGACATGTAGATATGAACCTTGTAGAAATGGAAGTAAAGGGAAATAAGCTGCTGAATGAAAAACAGTAATCAGGACCACAGCTGCGTGGACAGCTCCGCAGCAGGCTCACTACTGTAACTGTGCATTCACCGGATCAACACGAGGTACTAGGCAGTCTCTGGCCTGTCATGAAGCTGTTAATTGTACTGCACTATACTGTACTGTACTATGTTTTTTTTCTGATTTATCTGGGACACACACAAGGAAGTAGTTAATTCCCTGGGGCAGAGGCTGTTTCCAGAGGAAAGACTAGCTTATGGCATTTTCCACCTTGTGTTATGCATTGTTGAAACTAATCTTAATACCACAGTGATGCCTGAGCTGGCAAGACAGATTGGCATTGTGTTCCTGTATCAAGGCTGGATGTGATCCCAGCTCCTTTTGCAGATTAGTGAAGAACTCTATGCTTCAGTACGTGCCGACATTTAGAAGAGCACAACTTTCTCCTTCCGGGCTGTTGCTCATTTGTATTGCACCAGAGGACATTTGCATGTTGAGGCTCTCTCTACTTTTCCCTGCAGTGCTACTGGGCACCTTTTAAAAGGCAGTGCCGTGCTCTCAACACCAGGCCCTATTCACAATGAATAGCAGACTGTATCACTGTTCTGTTGTCATTTAATGTACATGCTGTTTTTGCTGCAAAACGTGAATCCAAGTGATGAACACATTGACTGTTGCAGAGGCTTTTTTGATTTAGGTGCATCTTCAGTGCCGCTGTATGAATCAAAGTTCCATTTCACTGCTACTTTTCTCTTAATAGATTTGGTAGTGTTTCAGCCCTCATCAAATCTGCTGATGGATTTCTTGCCAAACCAGAGCTACTGTATATAAATCAATATGAACACTCAGTGGTCCATTTTGGTACTAACTGGGACATTATCCATCAACTCTGCAGTAGTGGTGGAGTTCACAATTGAATTAAGTACTAGTTCAGCCTCTCCACAGATTTTTGACAGTTAATCAAAAGATAGCTGCCTTGAAAAAAAAAAAAAAAAAATGTTGGCCTTTGTGTCCTTTTAGTTTTTCAGATTTACCCTCGGGGCAACCAAGGAGGGTAGAAGGTTAACAAGTAGGCCCGATAAATCGACGTCTCACTCAAGGTTTCCTTTCTTCTGAGCATATCAGCACTGTGCACATTACTCCTGTTATAGAAAGTCAAAGTATGCCAATCTTTGATGTGCTCTGGTGAAATGTTATCGTGTTTGTGTCAGGCGATTGGGCAGGCAGAAGGTTTGGCTCCACTCGAACGGATCTGTCTGTTCTCTCACGTTGGAGCTGAGACTAAGCTGCGTGTAACAAAATGAAAAAGGAAAATGGCAAATTAAAGAAGCGGATATAGCCCTGAGTTGCAGATGCTGCCATTAAATTAGACAGTAGGTGGTTTCAGGAACGGAAATAGGTGATGACACATTTTGGAAACGTTGATAAACGCCAATACAACAGCAGAGCAACGTGACCGAAACCATTATTCTATGTCGTTGCGGGCTGCGCCGTTCCTGCGGGTTTGGAGGGAGTTGTCTAGAAAACTGAGAGGCTTCAGTAAGGTCTCACTCTCTCCTGCATCCATGTTGTTGCTATTTATACCTCCGCCCCTCTGACTGCAGAGCAGAGCTGGGTTGCATATGTCACAGATATTACAGAGAAAGCCCCATTCTGGCAGGCCCAGGAGGCTGTGGGCAGTTCACAGGCTGCGAGGAGCTAAGCCAGGCTGCGACTGTAAAGTCTACGGCGTGCAATCCCAGCTGCTGAGTCCAATGGAGGCTATCAAACCTTTCATCTTTTATGTATAAGCTTCCTGGCTGCCCTACTACTGGAGGAGGCGAGACACTGGTCCCACCTCACAGGAACCTCGGCGGAATTATTCCATCTGAATTATTCATTGTACATGAGGGCGATATCTTTTAAAGGGACAGATGTGTCTCTATTGCCACCCTGTTGTCAAATTAAAGGCAGTGTAGAGGATCAATGGTGGGAATGCGAGTGCTTTTCTGTTGAATGGGGGAAACATGATCTCATCTGGCACACCCAGACCTAAAATCCATGTAATTGGTCTAGACCATCATGGTCTCCTGGGACCAGGACCAACAGTGAAGATTTACTGTGGATGTTCTAATTCTGGCATTGAAGCCTTACAGAGAAGCTGCATTCTGTTGTCCTGGCCACAAACCGAGGACCTCTCTCCTTGTATCACCATCTCTTGACGTTTTTAAAGCTCCTTTGTTATGTAACATTCAACTCGTTACAGTGTCTCCAGAGTCTTATTTAATGCGACCACTAGAAGTCTCCAGAATCAGAGATTCTCTTGTGGTGCAACCTTTAGTCTAAACAGATGTTGTATGTTACGGACTGTTTTGACTTGAGCCTCACTTTGAAAAAGTCCTGAGGTTGCATGTAACACATTAACGCTCTAGTTTGACGCTTAAGGCCACTGACGGAGTCGGAGTGAGAACATGTTGACTGGATGTATGAGGGATTCACCAACAAAAGACTCTTTTTGTATTTACATTTAGATTACATTTAGGGCATTTAGCAGATGCTTTTGTCTTATAAAAAGAACATGTGTCACAAGAAAGAAACCACAGAATAACACCATCAATAAAGTAAAAAAAGAATAAATAGAAACAATTTTCAAGCACTCATATGAGCATAGTAGCTGCTATTCATCACAGATACCGTAATTACATATAAGTGCTAGGGGTAAGAACATAAAAGTGCATGTACTTGTGTTATATGCATGTGGTCTGACCAGTATTTGGAGGTAGACGGGTGCAGCTCCGTTTACGGCCTTGAAGGCCTGCACCATCGTCTTGAATCGGATGCGGGCCGCAACAGGAATCCAGTGGAGGTCTCGGAAGAGGGGGGTCACATGGGAGAATTTGGGTAGACTGAAAATGAGGTGCAATGCAGGGTTCTGGATACGTTGCAACAGTGTAGTCATGGAGGCTAGCAGTCCAGCCAAGAGGGGGTTGTAGTAGTCCAGTCGGAGATGACCAGCACTTGGGCCGGGAGTTGCGTTGTGTCCTTTGGACTCAACTTTGAAAAATGTAGAAGTGTGGTATTATTCCCAGTGATGATTACCAGTTTGGCTGCAGCCCCCTAGTCTTATTTAACTCTCGTCTCCTCCTTTGTTCCAACTGTGACCTCTATTCTTGCTATGTATTTTGAACCTTTTTATAATTCTGCATACATCTTTCCAGACTTAAGAGTCTGATGGGTTAATTTTTAAGATTCCTGCCTGTCCATAGTTAGTTCCTATCATTTCAAGGCATGCGGTTGTATAAAATGCAGTTCTTCACGCTCATCCTTGTGTGCACTGACACACATGCATAAACACATATGCAGTAAATAGTTACAGCTTTAATAATAACACCACATGCTGAAGCTCCCCACAGAGTTTACTGCACAGAGGGACGCTGGATTGCTGGTTGCTTTAACGATTCCTCTATTCTATTTTTACGAGTTAGACAGCAGCGAGCTGTGCTGTTTTGTTTATATTTTGCACTAGCCTCAGATTTGTTCTCCTGTGAACAATGCAGGTTTAAATCTGACCGTCTTGAAAAAATAGCTGGGATGGTGAATTATCACACACTCCAAGCTCCCTCTAAAATCTGTCTCATTATCACATGGAGAGAGAAATGTCACCTGCAATACGACATGCTCATCTTTAAATCCGCAGCTGCGTGACTGGAAACTGGCACAGTAACCCTCAGCGTGGAGCAATTAAACTCTGCCTGTTTATCGCAAGCCGTTTGCGGAAGGTGCAAGAATGAGCCTTCAGCACCTTCCTATCTCCATCAGAAGCCCGATATAATTAGCCCTTTTTTGTCCTGCCTGGAGCCATTGTCTTTGTTTTGATGGTATCACAGTCACACTGTAATTGCATTCACTTTCACTCTGGTGGCTTTATAACCTTTCATAGATTGGAATTGGAGTTTGCTCTGTTGCGACTAATTACAGCTAATGATACTTTTGTGCCAGTTGGACATAATGGTAGGCGTTGCATTCTACACCAGCAACCGAAACTTGATTATCAACAAAAAGAAATGTCGGACATTTCATTAGCCATTTGAGTTTGCTGTTGCACTTTTATATGTTTTCACTTTATATGCATATCATAATATTATCATAAATGATAGCTAAAAGTTTTACCTCAATAAGCCCCTAATTACTGCTTAATAGGTAAGCAACTAGTTTTACACGAACTAAGGTTTTAATATGCTTTGCTCAATTTCGGGTCCTTCAATGGTGCCATTTAAGCTATTTCAGTAGTTTGACACTTATTTACCCACAAGATGTACTAATAATGATAATGAACACTTAATGTAGAGTGATGGACACTATTAACACGTGTAGTTTTCTGTTATGTTGCATTAAAATAGATGTTATTGAAGCAAAACTATGTAGAAATTGGTATTTTGTGCGTTTTTGTCCATAACGTTGATTTGAGACAGAATAACTATTGGTGTGGTACTTACTCACACAGTATTTATAGAATTTGGTCATGTGGAATAAGGCATTAAGAAGTGCTTTATGATAAAAAGCCAATATGCTACTAACATGCACGCTAATAAGAAACTACTTAACAGTGACTATGTGTACCTTAATATAAAGCGTCACTGTACTCATTTACTGAGAGGTACAACGCATCTTTGCATCTTTGCTTGGCAGCGCTGGGCTCATCTCCCATAATGTGGTCACGGTACTTTTATGTATTAACTGTCAACACCAACAAGCTGGTTTCCAGGACAACCATGACACCACCGCGGCTGCCCCTCACTGGTGGTGATTTGCCGTAACATACCCGAGCAAATGCTGAGCATATCGCTGTTGCCATGTGAACTCCTTGCCAGGCCAATCTGGCAAATTTTCATGTTAAAAATGAAAACTTCACATGCCTTTGGGGCTGGAAGAAGTTTAACCACTGCTGGGTCTCATAAAGCAGTTTCAGACGGGAGGGAGGGGCTCACCACTCACACCTCTTCGTGTTTCCACAAGTAAAGTGAAGGCTGACAGGTATGGATTTATGAGATGTTAGCGACTGGTTGTCAGACTAATGCAGCATCCTTTTATACTCCTTGGTGTTCATGGTAGTCAAGGTGTCATTCTTGGCTTAAAAAAGTATGTGTGGGTGCATATCTATGTGTTTTGTGCGAGGTGCTATTTAAAATGTATGAGGTGCCATTAATTAAAAACTTTTGGGTTAACAAGAATCAAGGTCGAATTGGGTGCAGGTTGTCTCGTTTTTTTTTGTTTTTTTTCTCGAAACCCCTACTTCAAAAGGGTGCAGCTTCTGTGAATATGAATGCGCCCAGTTGTCGGTCAGTAGAGCAAGTGGAGATTTTCCCGTGAAAATAACTTCATATTGTATTATTGCTTTTTGTCTTTGCTCTCCTTTTTTTCTCATAGCTCCCTCATATGAGCGTCTCACCATACAGATATATGAGATGATGGAATCCTTCATAACTTATTGATAACGTGACCCACAGTACCATTCTGAGGAAGGCAGGAGTCTACATTCTGCTGCAAGTGAACTTTAATGCAACATTTAAAGCGCATACACAATGTGTCTTCATCTAATCTTAACCGGACCGGTAAAAAACGGTGCAATAGGCAGGCAATGTGGATTTGTTTCCAGAGAGGTCGAGACGGCAGATGAGCGAAGATGAGAAAAGTTTTGAAGAAATCATGAAACACAAGCAACTGTAGGTTTGAAAGATGCAATTAAAGCGCTCATAATTACTTCTTAATTTCACACAGGATCCTGCTGAAACAGGATGCCAAGGCAGAACATAACAGTGTCAGAACACATTCAAACGTGCCAATGAATGGAATAGCAGTTACACAGAGAAAATCATGCTTTGATTTTTGTCTTGTGCTAACTTTTTTGGTTTTAACAACCATGATGCATGCGGTGGCTGTGTTCCAGGAAATGATACTTTTCCCTGAAATTTAATGATCTAATTTCAAGTACAGGGGCTGTGGTCAGCTTGAGGTCTTTTATCTGTTATCCATTGTTCCATCCAATTATCAGAACTGAGAAAAAAACATACCCATTGAAAACTTTTAAACATTGTAATCAAACGCTTCACATTCTGCAGAAATATAGATAAATACACTGCTTCTATTTCATCCCCCATATAGAAAGCAAATGTCTGCTCAGCAGAAACGCTTTAACTTTGGGATAAAAAATACACTTCATTAGGGATGTCAAAACCAAGTCTTTTTTTTGGGGGGGGCCCTGATCCTGAAGAGTCATTAGTATGTATATCTGCTCAGTCTGATCAGATACTCACCTTCATTTTGATAAACATGTATCTGATATGTTACCATAGCAGCTGTAGCTGCTACATCTCACTTCTTGTCAAATACTGTCAGTCCTGTTTCAAAGCTACTTAGTATGTAAAACTAAATGATCAAGTTTAACTTAAGATTTTAAATTCCTGAAACTGACATCATGTTATCAGTCAGAGAACACCCACAAAAATTAAGACAGGATTTAAAGTGGTGTTCCAAATTGGAGTTCCTTTTTGACGAGCTCAGACACCGGCGGCAGAGAGCACTTTAACCACACAACAGATGCTTTTAATTTCGGCTTTTAATTTTGGCTTTTTGTAAAAGGATTCTCAGAATTAACACAAGTGACAGCTGATATAACCTGCTGCTGAAAAATTTTAACTAGTAAAGGCACCAGTCATCAATGAGAAGCTGCTATCTTAAGATGTTTTGTACTTCAGAGAGAGCAGAGATAATGGAGTCATAATTGTCAGAGTTTAACAAATCACTAGAATTTCAACATCACTCACTTGTATTTCTACAAGTCACATTCAAACTAATTTTCCCTTGGATATATAGCGAGACACAACAATGAGATAATGTGATAATCTTGAATAATTCAATTTCAAGTTTTGTTCTTAATTTTCCAGCTTGAGATCAATGGAGCGACAAATTTGTTTGACTAGCTAGATAGCTAGATTTCTGGACATGTAGTAGAGTATATTTCTCATGAGATGTTTTTCACTTTCACTGAAGAGCTTGTGATACCTGTTTGACCCCTGCCATTTGTATCTGCCGGCCGTTCACTTTATTTGAGGGGCTGTTGTCAAAGCTCATAGTATAGTAGCAGCAGTTAGTACATTTAGAATTTCTAGTCAGTTTCCCCAGCAGTCTTGCAACCATGTGTCATTTTCCATGAACATGATTTGCAAGACAAATGCTGAAAACCATTAGTTGATTAGACGAGCAGATGTTTATTACAATCTTCTAAATATGAATATAGATGTGCATCTGTACAGTGTGTCTTGGAAACATGAACATCCTCTGATGTTTTAAGTCGACAGAGAAGCATTCTTGGTTTCCAAGACGAAAAATTGGCCCCGTAAATATATTCAGTTCATTCGACTTATTCTCTTTGAACTAAACTCTGTTAATTAACATAAGTAAGAACATCGCCTTCGTTCTGGGACCCAGCGTATTTGAAATTATGGAAATCATGTTGAAGATGTTTAAAGTTTCTAATATGTAACTGAGAATGTCAGACATGATTAGTGCCACTTGAAAAAGTGAAAGTATAGATGCATTTCGCCACAATAACTGCATTTTCAAGGCGAGTGATTCAGGATCTCTAAAGGTGAATTTGGAAGGAATCTCAAACGGTGGTGCATTTTGCTGCTGAGTGCTTTCAGTCTGTCTGCAACATTTGTGGAGGACAGAGTATTTGCTTGTGCTCGGTACGCGAAAGAAGGTCTGCGACTTTACTGGCTGGTCAAAGCCGACCTAATTTGGTTGTCATAACAGCTCGGATACTGTACGGTACCTGCTGCAGTCTTTACGGCCACCGCACTTGCAAGAAGCAAACACGAAACTCGCCAGTGAAGGATCAAAGGATGCCGGATTTAAAAATAAAAGATGTGAGTGCTGACTGCATCAGAAGGCGAGCCGTCATTTTGTTTTAGTCAGGGTTAGAGGAGGAAGAGGCAGAGCAAAACACGGTTAGAGATGCTGCTGCTCTTCTTGACTGCGAGCTTTTCATGTCTCACAGTTGTGTCTCTGAGGCAAGACAAGAGAGCTGAAAACTGAGAGGGGCTTTGATGGAAACAGTGGGGAATAATTCAGCCATGTTGCGAAATTAATTTGGCTTGTTGTTTGTTCCTCATGCAGCCTTCCTGCCTAGAAGTGTGTGAGTATGTAAGTGAGGTCGGCGCTCATCTTTTTACGCCGACGCTTGCAACAAAAACCTGAACAGCGTGATTTCTGGTGATTCGCGTGGCCAAATGTGATTTATGCAAGATAAACAAGAAGAAAATCTGTTTTGCTCTATAATATGTGAATGCAGATGTTCCTCAGATTCTTGTCTGACACTTCAACTTAGTCGTATTATCTAGATGATTTCGCCTTGATGAATAAAAAAGCCAAGACCTTCTCATCTCGATAGTTAGCAGTGATGCCTCAAAGGATAAGCCCTAATCATGATTCCTTACATCTTATCTTATAGAATACCATTCAGTGATAACAATCATAATAAGACTATGCCATGGACCAAGTCCCTTGTGGACTAAAACCCCATTCAGCAGGTTTTATTTCAAAGTTATTTGATTTCTTTCTCTGTTTTAGAGAGTGTATGTGAGAGATTTTTCTTCACTTACACAAGTAGTAGTTACAGTCCGAAGTACCTCGCTGCATTTCCCCTCGGTTTCATCAGCTCAATGAGCACTCAGAGTTCTATGAGACAATGGATGAAGCAGAAAAGCTTTTGGCTAATCTGATGCACGTAAAGAAATGTGTAAACACCTGAAAGGGGGTAATACCACGATCACCTCGGAGCCAACACTTCTCTTACTCCTGTGAAGGTGCAGCCGACTGACTATTTCGAAACATCTGTCCAAATAGTGGGCGGTAAAGAAATAAAACAAAACTCATGCTACTATTTGAATAGGGATTAATAGGGATTTAAAAAATGGATATGGTGTTGGAGTCACATGATTCTTGTGAAACAACACTGTATTACAAATAATCAGTATCTGATTGAACGCTTGTAAAAATCGTGGAAAATTCGTGGACATGAAACAGATGTTGATGCTCGGTTGTGAATATAATTCAGTTATTTTCCCCGGTGATCGCGTCCCTCCCACTCAGTTACTGAGGAGCAGTGTAGAGCCACAAGGAACAATTACTGTAATTACACTGATCTTTTCCTCTTTTCTCTTTCTGTTGATTACCTTTTCCATTAAGTGATTCATTTGAGCCATGCAAATGCCTGGAAACATAGTTATTATTATCCAAACAACTGTTTGAGTGCAAAAGTTACTCAGTTTGCAATGATCTGATTTTATTCATCTCCAGGGTAACATGTTGTGGGTAGGGGTGCACGATATGGATGTTTTTTTTTCTTCTTCTACTTCTCGTTGCCAATACAAAAAGTCCTCTTCTTCTTCTCCTCCTCCTCCTCTTCCGCTTTTCTTCTTCTTCTTCTTCTTCTCCTTCATCGCCCTCTTCTCGTTCTCCTCCTTCTTCTCCTTCTCCTTCTTCCTCTATCACCTAGATCAAATAATCATGGCCGCGTCAGGGGGGAACCTCAAGTCAGTTGTCCTAGGCTCTAGCTCATGGGAGGGCAGCAAAAAGGTCTCCTTTGCACCTTAAAATAATATGCTGGGGGGGGCCTCTGGAGAAAAGTTTGTCCTGGGCACAAGTAAGACTACCTACGGCCCTGCAAATTATTATTTGAGCAATACAACAGAGCCAAAGTTTACTGCCCTCCATTCCCTGCAATATTAAACCCACCTGAGGAGCCTAATAAAGTACAGCAACAGAACATTACTATGAGAAGGATCCCCCCCCATGAGCAGGATATGTAGCACCTGCCAGCCTCATACCAGCGCTTTATTAACACTAAAGCTTTAACTTTACGTCGCCAAATGACTGAGGGCTGTAAATGTATCACAGTGACAGCGCCTCCAGAGAATGGAAACTGCACATAACACTGCCTCACTCACGCACGTACACACACACACACACACAAGGGAGGAAGGCCACAGAGATTTTTCAGGCTTGTGTTATGCTCAGCTCGCATCTTCGCGCTTGAGAGGGGACGGCGTTTGTCATGAAGACGGGGGGAAACATCTGGAGTGCCATTTGTTTTAATAATTCATTGTTTCTGACTCCATAATCAACCCCAACACAGCCAGAGTCACTAAACTCGGTATCTTCCTCTCCAAATGGAGTCCCGTGTGAATAATCTGCGGCTGACACGTGTTGAGAGTACACAGAGATATTGTTCCACACGCAGCAGCTAGTTTGCATTTCCAGTCGACTGTATTTGATGAGTTGCCTCCCTTCTGCTTCGCCTCTCTGTGAATTGATGCCCCATTTGCTCAGATAAGAGAGGGAGGGAACTGTGTGTTTTGTTTGTCTGGTCTCTGCTCCTTCAGAGAAGCATTAGCGTGTTTTCTTCACTGGCAGGAATGTAATGTCCTCAGATACTGACACAGCTGCTCGTTGGGCTGCATGATATGGAGGACATTTTAAATGTGCAAGACATTTCCAAAACATACCAATGGCAATATGTGCTGAGAAGAGCCAACACACAGTGCATTATATTGTTCCAATACCTAGAATGCTTGTGTATGTTGCGAAACGGCTCCTAAACATTTATTATGAATGATGATAATAAATAATGTGATGAAGTGACACTGATAAACTGCACAAATATTTCATTTGTTTTCCTGCTAGATCAATATTATTATTGTCATTAGAGCCATTTACAGTGCTTCTCAGGTCAGTATAGTCAAATGGGCTCAAACTATTGGCCAATCAATGGTTGATCAATTCAATCAATTCAATCAATTAGCTGATTGACAGAAGAGTAATGAGCAACTATTTTGATAATCAATTCATTTCTTAACTGGATATCATCAAAACCAGACATTTGAAGTCATCATCCTGCACTCACAATTTTGCATGTGAATGGTGCTATACACGATCTGAGAGGCTTTCCATGAAAGATGTTTCGCTGTCTGACTGGCATGTTTTTCCTTTTCTTATTTCCACGTGGGATTAATTTGTTTTGGCACTACAATTCCCATAATGATTTGGGTGATGTAACAGGGATATTTTGGTCCTGCTTAGAGAGATGCACTTAACACCACCCTATACTCTGGTCTGGCAAAAAAAAGTTACTTAAAGGCTTTTATCGGGGAGTGGGGTATCGTTTAGAGCAACACTCTCGACTATATCCTGTGACTGCAGCTGCCTCAGTTTCCATAGTCTAGTGTTCACATGAGGTTCTTTTCTTTTTCTTTACTGTGGAGCAAACGCATCCTCAAACCAAAGCGACTGAACAGGTTGATTGCCAGCGAGTCCCAAAATGTCATGACTTTTGCAGCACAGCGGCGTACCAGAACTTTATCATACAGTCACAGTTTCATTAAGTCTAGGTAACAAAACTTCTTGGTCTAGGTTTAGCAGTCCATCCAGAAAAACGCGATTATGCGATCGCATAATTCAACGCCTAATCAGCCAAAGTCCGCATATTGATGCGGGGGTGCATTTTTTCAAAGACGCCGCACTTTCGCCCCATAAATCACATTTCTGCGCAAAATGCACAAAATATGCGGGGCTTGCATGATTTCATAATCCCCGCATTTTCGCTGCAAAAAAGTCACATACATTTTTGCAGAAAGATGAAAAATTTTGCGTTTACTTCAGACAAGAGCAGCCATTTTCCCCCTGTTGCCTTGGGAACGTTATGAAGTGACATCATTGGAAAGCGCCATACCCCGCGAAGAAGACATCATGACGACTGCAAGTCTCACTTGTCAAAAAAAATATGAGCAAAAGACAGAGCAAAGGATTATCCCGGTGTGCTACATTACAGTGGAGGCAAATTATCTTGCACTCTGTGCAACTGCGTGTTGGACCACAGGCGGATGTCCACGCTGGACAACCACTTTGCCACCGCCAAACACTCGCGGATGGTAGGGTTAGGAACTTGTTTGTCTCAGCAACGTTTTGTAAGTTTTAGCCTTGTGTTTTTGAAGGTCTGAAATAAAATAATGAGATGAGAACTTAATTATTCCCAGCACTTTCCTATGATGTAGTATGTTTGGATATCATAGGAAGTCATTAGAAATGACTATTTACATTAAGGTAATAGTGAGAAGAGTGTAAGAGTGGGGGAATCTTTTTTTGTAATTTTTGCAAATTCCCGCAATTTCATCTCATAAAATTGCACAAATATCCTGAATATTCCATCGCATTTTTTTAGAAAACATGCCGCATAATCAAGGTTTTTTGCCCGCAACAATCACGAAAAAACTCTGCGTTTTTCTGGAAGGACTGGTTCAGGAAAGGATTGTGGTTGGGTTAAAATACTATGTTGCTTAGTTCACTTCCATATGTTAAATACATAGCTTAGGTTATGTACATTATTACGTTAAAATAACCCGTTGACACAAACAGTGTCGTCCTGGGTGAAAGTCTTGCACTTGTTTGACCCAGACCCAGACTCTGTCCCTCTTTATATCACATGCTGACTTGCTCCTTTTGCTGCTAACTATTAAGGCCATTCGAGGTCATGGCATGCTAAATGTAAATATGGATCGTAATAAGCTGCTTTCGCAGTCAACTTACACGTCAGGCTGGTAAGTCTGCTACAAGATCATTGCAAAGGACCAACGGCATTTAATACAACACTTATAAAGTACAGCCAAAGTTATACATCTTGGTAGTTGTCATACCATCGCCCCTAAGAAATCTGTTAAATGTCAAACATTTGCACACACGCACATGTTACATGTCATATATGATCACTTTAGGTGTTTGCTGTGGTGCCACTGGGCTGTGACAGCAGTTTTCTGAGAGAAAACTGAGGCGCCCTTGGGTGACCTTTGCTGAATTATCTCTCTGTGTGTCTCCTCCCTGTATGTCCTGTCCTGATTGTATCTCCCAGCTCTGCTCTGCATGCTGCCCACGCTGCACCACTTGTTTGCTCCACTGCCATCTTTTTTTTCCCTTCTCACCTCTCTCTCTCTCTCTCTCTCTCTGTCTGTCTTTTTAAAAGAGAAAGAAATGCAGCAGGGCTCATGCAGAGGCAAACGCTGTGGCTGCGGCTGTCAGAGAGAATGAGAGAATGATTAAGGAGCCTGCCATAAACATGACTGTGTGATGATGAGGTTGTTTGCCGATTTGTTGCTTTATTTGACGTTTAATGACATCATCCTGGTGGGATGATTTATCACAAATATCAGGGGGACAGTACTTACGGACACCGTTATCACAGCCTTATCCCGACATCACTTTTTTCAAGTATGGAGAGCATGGCTAATTGAGATAAATGGCTGTGTAAACAGTGCTGATGACAGGACGGAGGCTGGCTGGCTGGTGAGCCTGCTGGCTGGTGCTGTCCCACTCTCGGATCCAGTGATTGGCTGTTTGTCAGGCGAGGCGGTACGAGGGAAGCGAGGAGGTAATTAAGCCTGGCTGAGTTGTGATGGGGGGAGTTCTCTGTTTGAGCTCTCGTGGATCTCTACGGGGGCCCCGGCGGTACAGTTGCGTGGTCCCTCTGAGTGAGCCAAACTCCCAGCAGTGGGCCTACCGGAGGCCTGACAGATACTGATATGGCACCTCAAAGCACTCAGCACTCCACTAAATTAGCTCAC
>CAEMYA010000013.1:7808124-7840093 GCA_903131615.1 Diplodus sargus
CCCACAGTGCCAGCTGTGGTGTTAAAACCTGCCCACAGCAGTGTAGGATTGTGTAGAGCTGTAGGGGGTGGAGCAGATTATAGTTAGGATCTCAGCCTAGAGAGTTGTTAACAAAATACATGCACTCTATCGCTCTCTCTTACACACACACACACACACACACACACACACGCACACACACACACACACACACACACACACACACACAGGCACAGGCACAGGCACACACACACATACATGGAAAGAGATTTGTCCACAGAGACTGTAGTTGAGCAGCATAAATGTGACTTTCTTCGGCATATATAACATTTCTGAGCACTTTCTTTTGAAAACACGAATGGAAAACATGTGCAAAGTCCGGGTTGGGATTGTAATACTAATTTGATTGTCGCACAGTTGTAGTTGTTGCTATGCTTCAGCTGTCATTTACTTAAAAGGAGTGTCTAATCAAGATTTAATTAACCCTTGATTAATACAGCTGAGGTCACCAGGCTTTTAAAAAAAGCAAAAAAACATCAACTTTAATTTTGTGCATTTTCAGTTTTGTGTCAGAAAATTGACTCCAAACGAACAGCTTCTGATGCACACAAACGTTATGGCCATGTGGATTAATGAGATCTTATTCTAGCCTTGTGTTAGTTAAAATTATTTGGCACAGGTTTCCTGAGAACTAAGAGCCTTGTTTCCATGGTAACAAACAACAACAATTGCTACCAAGTGGAAAAATGGATAGAATTCTGAGGTATATGGTTTCTGACAGTGCTGTTCAATGAACACCGACGTGGAAAAAAATAGTTTTGCATTTGCAGCAGCATTGTTAAACTTGATATAGCTTTACTTTGAGTGTCAACAATAAATCATGTAACGTAAATCAAGTATACCAAAAAAATCCATCTAAACTTATACTGTACTTGTACTGTTAATGTGCTTATCCTAAATTATTGGAGTCTTCCATTATAGATGAATGATATTTGAGAATATTATGTTTGCATTTCTACTGTTAAAAGAACGGTGCTTTGCAGTCTTGTCTTTGATTGATGTTTAATTTGTTAGCCATTTTGGGAGAATTTTATTAATAAAGCAGAAACAGACAGCTTTCCCTCCAACCCCAGTGTTTCCCTGTTGTATTACCACCATTCGACCGTCGCAGACCGAATAGCACAGTGAAAGCAAGGTTAACAGAAAACCTATATACACAGGTAATTTTATTATAGCTATTACATGTGTAATCAGTATTTGCATCAGAATTATAAGTTAAAGCAAAAACATATATTATACATATACATATTAAGGCCTGTTTACAGTGTGTTTTAGCCGGGTTTTCGCCTGGATGGCTCAATGAAAATCTGGCACTCTCTTGAACGAAGTTAAACTGCGAGATAGCGCCGTTCACAAGCGCCAGAATGAACGCATTCACAATAACCTTAATCAGGCAGAAATACAGTACGTTCAGTTCATGTTTGCCCAAAATATGAACGAGTTCATGAACAATTGTTCACTGAACACGTTCAGGCACCAAAATATCCAATTGGGAGCAACTTTTATTCAGCTCTGAGTATTGTCTACAGGTGTTCCTATACAGCTATACAGAGGTGAAACAGTCACGCCTGCTCAGATAAGCGTATGAATGGTTTTATTATGACAACAGAAAGATAAAATCATTCAGAGAGATGTGAGTTGGACAACATTAGGGATTATGAATTTATACCTTTGGGTTTAGTCTCAAAGTCCTCACCAGCCCTGCCAACCACACAGAGCCATTTCTAGTAAACAAACCAAGTTTGCGCCACCTGCTCAGTGTCAAAGTGCGGACAGACAAAGTCACCAACCTGCAAAATTTAGCCGCTTAAGAGCAAGACAATCTTCTCAGCGGATGAAGGAGACCCAGACAGATGTAAAATGAGAGTGAATATCCACCTGATGAATATTCATCAGGTGGATGAAAACACTCAAAGCTAACGTTTCTCTTTGTTGGGGGCACAAACAGGCAGCTGTTTGCTAACGTGCTAGCCATAACAACATGCTAAGCTAACTGTATACGGCTGTTTCTGTGGGCTTGTTTTGAAGTCATTCTGTCCCCTATAAGACAGACTGACTACAATAAAGAAGCTGTTCTGAAACTTCCTGTGCATTTCTTGTTTTACCGTTCATCAGAGGTGTGTCGTGCGTCATGTTTTTCAAATGAAGACAGTCATAATGTACGGAAGCGCATTGCATTCACTAGATGAATAAAAAGTTAGACACCTTATCTCGTAATTACGAGATATTTTCTCGTACTTACAATAAGGATCTCGTAATTATGAGATTAGATAAAGAAAAAGGAAACGGCGGTAAATCCTCTCTCAGTGGCAATGATTGCGCTGTCGCAGTTAATCTGCTATTACTTCCTTCTTGGTTTGAGACACTGGGAAATACTGATGTTTCTTAAAAATGAGGATGCAATGGTCAACACTGCACAGGCATCTCAAGTCTTTAGGATTGTTCAGGCGGAAAGCCCAGTCTAAACTGAAACCTTATGGAATATGTAATAACAGTGCTGTTGATGGATGTTCTTATATTTACGAGATCCTTAGCTCGTGATTACGAGATCTTTTCTTGTAATAACGAGATCTTTTCTCATAATTACCAGATCCTGGTCTGGTAATTACGAGTTATTTTCTCGTAATTAAGAGATAAGGTATCTAATTTTTTTTTATCCAGTGAATGCAATGCTCTTCCATAATAATGAACACATAATACATGACAAGCTTTTTGAAACCAATGTACGTATACTCTATGTAAGTTTGAATTTGCACCCTGCTGTTGTCCTTACAGACATTCAGATCCAGTCAAATGCCATCTACTGCCCTGCTGTGCATGTGTTTGATGTCCGTAAGAGATACAACAAGCAAATGTTGACGCCTCTGGAGGTTCATTTCTCTAACCAATATCCAATATTCCTCTGACTGGATTTGCGTCAGGGCTCTGCATTATTGTCCTTTAAGTGACAGCCGATGACTCTCTCACAGATGGATGGGTTTTATTCCTTATTTACTGTAATCAAACTGCACTCAGTCTGATGGTTTGTGATAAAGAGCTGTCAGCTCTGTCGGAGGCATGAGCAGTATGCACTCCGGGGCCCATCTCATGAGTTACGTGGCACATCTCACCAATAACCTTCCAGATCTTACAGGGTTTTTAATGTTTACAGTCAGGTTATCTAGTTGCAAAGGGAAGGAAAGCTTGAACTGCATCATCAATGTTTTATCAATTCAGATTTATGAATTTTTCAGTAGCCTAGGAGTTCTTCAAATGCAAGTCAACTTAGGAGAGGCTTGCTGAGAGCTTGGCTGTGTTTGTAGGCTGCTTGACATGCACGCTCTGTTTCCTGCACGTGCATCAAACTCGCTTCCTCCTTTGTTTTTTATGCGAACACTGTTCACTTTCTGTGGCTTTTGCCAGTTTTCTAAACTTTATTTCACATTCCTTACCAACTGTACCGCTTGCCTCAAACTACCTTCTTCAGTTATTTATTTGCTGACTGCTGTTAGCGTCCCTGCTCCTGCATTACTTAGTCTGTTGCTCTTTACATTTTGTTTTTGATGGAAAACTGTACGCTGAATTTGCAACATCTCTGCTCCAGCGGAAGCCAAGGTGAAGCGGCATTGGTGGTTGCTGTTGACACAGGTTTTGTTTAAAACATTACCTCAAATCAGTTTTTTTGGGAATCCTTGAGAGTTTTTCTGTGTGTTTGATTCAGTCCTTTACCTTCCGTTCCAGCCCTACCCCTGTTCTGCAGTCCAGACTCTCTGCATTTTACTCTCTGCTGCAGACCCGCCTTGAGCAGTCGAAAGCAGGCTAGCTCCTCAGGGACAGTCTGCTGTGTAGTGGATGGATGACTGGCTGGCTAGCTTCATGTGTGGATGTACAGATGACTGGAGGGCTGGAAGTGTGGAAGTGTGGAAATCAAGATGACTGGCTTCTTGCGGGATGCGACAGAAAGAAAGACATAGACAACCATGAAATTCTATAACATGCTATGGAAATTACAAAGCATATATATATACATATATGTATTTTTTATTCATGCACATATAGCATGAAAACGATTACTGGCCCACATAAGCCACCATAGATGAGTTTTCAGGAGAACTTGATATAGCTTTACTTTGAGTATCAACAATAAATCATGTAACGTAAATCAAGTATACCAAAAAAATCCATCTAAACTTATACTGTACTTGTACTGTTAATGTGCTTATCCTAAATTATTGGAGTCTTCCATTATAGATGAATGATATTTGGGAATATTATGTTTGCATTTCTACTGTAAAAAGAACGGTGCTTTGCAGTCTTGTCTTTGATTGATGTTTCATTTGTTAGCCATTTTGGGAGAATTTTATTAATAAAGCAGAAACAGACAGCTTTCCCTCCAACCCCAGTGTTTCCCTGTTGTATTACCACCATTCGACCGTCGCAGACCGAATAGCACAGTGAAAGCAAGGTTAACAGAAAACCTATATATACAGGTAATTTTACTATAGCTATTACATGTGTAATCAGTATTTGCATCAGAATTATAAGTTAAAGCAAAAACATATATTATACATAATATTAAGGCCTGTTTACAGTGTGTTTTAGCCAAGTTTTCGCCTGGAAGGCTCAATGAAAATCTGGCACTCTCTTGAACGAAGTTAAACTGCGAGATAGCGCCGTTCACAAGCGCCAGAATGAACGCATTCACAATAACCTTAATCAGGCAGAAATATAGTACGTTCAGTTCATGTTTGCCCAAAATATGAACGAGTTCATGAACGATTGTTCACTGAACACGTTCAGGCACCAAAATATCCAATTGGGAGCAACTTTTATTCAGCTCTGAGTATTGTCTACAGGTGTTCCTATACAGCTATACAGAGGTGAAACAGTCATGCCTGCTCAGATACGCGTATGAATGGTTTTATTATGACAGCAGAAAGATAAAATCATTCAGAGAGATGTGAGTTGGACAACATTAGGGATTATGAATTTATACCTTTGGGTTTAGTCTCAAAGTCCTCACCAGCCCTGCCAACCACACAGAGCCATTTCTAGTAAACAAACCAAGTTTGCGCCACCTGCTCAGTGTCAAAGTGCGGACAGACAAAGTCACCAACCCGCAAAATTTCGCTGCTTAAAAGCAAGAGGTCTGAGGTCATCTTGCTTTTTCCATTTTTGAAATAATTATGTGGTTTACAGTGAAGAATAAAAGGAAAGGAAAGAAAACAGAGATGGGGGAGATTTACAACCAACTTCCTCTTATGCTATACTTTTACCATTGGTGGCATGTTTCATGCTAGCAGCCGCAGCCAGCTGATCTACCAGACATCCCTGAATTGAAAACATGTGGATTGGACACAAATTGAATTATGGAACAGTAGAAAATAATCCAACCATAGGACCAACTTTCACATTGATTTGCATAAAATGCAAGCAACACAGGAGGCTGATGAAAAAGTTCAACATGCTTAGACCATTATTTAATGCCTCAATTAGTAATTAATATAATATATGATAAATTATACACATCATTTAATAATCTAGATAGGGACTCCATGGTACAGAAAAAAATTAAATATAATATAAAAATATATGTATATATATATATATATATATATATATATATATATATATATATATATATACTGTATATATATATATATATATATATAAACATATATATAAAAATATAAAAATATAGTAGATACCCTTAATTGGTGGTTAATCTGCAGGCCAGATCTGGAAACCTGCAAGATCAAGCAGACAATTCTACTCAGGTGCCAGAACACAGCCAAATTGTTTCACTATATATTCAAATTTTTGATCTTTCAGGGTAGGTATTTCTGATTGTTTCTGTGCCCCTATAGGAACTCTGTGATCTCTTAAATCACCTCATAAAATGCACCTTCACCGTCTTCTTAAAAGCTCTTTTTAGTTCTCTGTTTTGTTTCATTTTTTTGTACTGTTTGTTTTATTCTTTTTGCACTTTCAATTGCCTAATTTTACATGTTGTCTTCATTTCCCCATGTTAACTAAGCTCGACTAATCCCCTCAACTTATTTTAGGCCTTTGAATTAAGATATGAGGGGACAACTTTATTTCACAAGTCTTTTTTTTTTCATCTTCATCACTATTAAGATAAAGATGAGCGAGAGAAAGAAAATATCCCACCTGCTGGGTGGGTTGGCAGCATCTTTCCTGCCGGAACGAACCAAAACGCTTAAAGGGTTGTGACGACGTCTGAAAACTAACTTTGATGTCGTGTGTCACCTGCCAAATAGTTATCGGTTCAGTCTTTGTGGGCTGACTTATTTGGCCCCAACTGATGTCAGAAAACTCTGTTTTGTAATTCTCCTGTTGTACCTTTAATGTTGTTCTGGCTGTAGGCTGAGACCCAGCAGCCTCTGAGCATCTGCCAGGGATGGTGATGTGTTGCTGTGGGCCTGCAAACATGTGACTACTGTCCAACAGAGACAGCCAGACTGGCTGTACAGTGCATGGAGACATTCTTTGATCTGGTGCCTGAGTATAAGTGTGTTTGTGCATCTGCTCTTCGTCCAGAAAATGTCTGCGGAACATATCCTGATTCGGAGCTAATTGATGTCACTGTGAAAGGTTAGCCATGTGCCACCTTCTTTTGCCATGAAACTCATGTTTTACTGACCTGAGTGCATAGTAAAATCTTTGGTGGGACAGAACAGGTGAATAGGGTAACATTTTTAACTTCCCCAATTGATTACTCACATATGAGGCATTATTTTGTTGTAAATGCAAACACTGATGCACAACACACTACTGTCAGAGCTACAGCTGACGTTTCTTTTGTCTGTAAATCAGTTACACAACATCTTAGGTAACAGCTACTGAAAACAAAGGTACTTATCTTAGTTGGAATTTCAAACATGTAAGCAAAGGTTAGGCTTTAAAAAATCCCACGCATCACACAAGTTCCTTTTTGTATTTGAATTTATTGAAAGGTGACGAGTTTCGTGCATGTGACTGAAGCCAACCCATCACCAGAAGAAATGTAGGTGGTGTATGTTTATGCAAACCACAAATATGTTGAAACTAAATATGTGATATGTTGCAACTTTCTCTATGTTTCTTTACATCAGTTTTCAATTTGATGTTCGGATAAGGGCGTGCACATGATCAGGTTAGGTTAGGAAAAGCTCATGTTTTGGTTTACCTGGCTCTGTCGCAAACATTTCACAAACACGGCTGGAAAATCTCCCAGTGCCTTGTGAAAAATATCTCTTGGTTTAGCTTTTTATTATGTTGAAATGGCATCTCAAACAGCTGTCTCCTGCTTGGCAGCCATGACACCCACCTGTGGAAAAAGTGTAGCGTAGATCTGATTTAATGACTTTAATGTAGAATTTTATTTGGGCATATTTCAAGTTTTTCTCATGTCCTATCCCTCACCCGTTATTAACATGGGCATGGCACTGCACACACAAACAAACACGACTGCGGGGGATGATGTACAATAATGCTTCTCCCAGTGAGTTGGAAGACATTTTCTTGACAGTTGCAGGCTGGCTGGACACTCTGCCCTGATCTACTTTGTGCCCTTGGCTAAAACTTGAGTGTAGTACAGTAACGTGCTTATCTGGCTGTGACACTGTGACATGAGTTTTCCATATCAGGGCAGACAGAGGTCCACATGGCCTTGGCTGGCTGTGTCTTTGGTGAGTGAAGTCTCTCTAGACTGCGGCTGAGCTCCTCTTCCTCGCTGCCAGTTAAAGAGGCCATCTGTAAGACTTATCCGGGCTGGGCGAGGACCCGCCAGGCTCCTGATTAAAGTGATGAGCTGTAAAATTGAGAGGGAGGGGGGTGACAGCCGGCTACTGCCTGCTACACTGAGTTTCGTCATGTCTGCTCGGAGATGAACCTTCCCGCTCTACCTGTTTTCTCCTGTCAGTGTAAATGGGTTTGTTTATGTCGACAAGCCTGAGACTGCTGTGGGGTGGAGACTGTTAGGGTGCACTGCTTTAGCTTTGCTCTCATCATACTATCGATCCATCATTCTAAGTGGGCTTATGGGGTGTGATTACACAGTTTGCTTTGGTATGAACCACTTTCGTTTTCATTGGTCAATAAGAGGAATTTGTAAACGAACGCAGACGCAAAAAAAAAAAAAAAAAACGTCTCTGTGTGTGAATGTCAAATTTAATGATGTAAAGTTTGTGCCTGCAAGCCCTTTATCAAACAGCATCTGTGAGCATTTTGTCTCCTGAGCCCTTGTAACAGACTGCCGTTTCAAAAATTAAAGGGGGGGGTTGTTAAAAAGTTAAAGGCGCATTGACAATGGAACTATAATTTGCAAAATGTTTATGTCAAACAAAAGCAGATCCAAATTGTTATTTAGACTTTTTCAACTGTGTGAGCGGTGGTTTGATATGATGATTTGACAACTGAAACAGCAGTTTGTGGCACCGGCTTTACTCAGATGAGTCAACCTTGCACACTTCAAGGAAGTTGTTGGTTGAATCTTATTTTAGGATCATCATTACCAAGAAAAGCTGAGTCGAAAACAACAGTGGAATGCTAATTAAAGGCAAAAGGGGTGTTTAAATGCAAGGTTACATGCAAAGTTGAACTTTTAAGATAATTGTATAGTTGCTTTAAATGTCAAAAATCAGTTATGCCCACAATTCTTATCAGCTATGTCTGGGTAATATTGATATACTGTCATTTTAATTAGGAGACGATATTTATTGTCTTAGACATGGTGTTGTCTTTACCTGGCTTTAAAGGCTGCATTACAGTAAAGTGATGTTATGTTGTATGCTTGTTTCAATGCCTTTTCCACTTTAAACTTCATGATATCTTCTTTACTGATGGTTATTGAGCAACAATCTCAATCTATTAATATTGTTTTGAACGTGCAAATAGTCAACTCAACAATAGTATTGCAATATCAATATCGAGGTATTTGCAATATTTGATTTTGTCGCCCAGTCATTGCATTAATGGCTTGCTTCTGATGATAATTTAAAACATCAAGATGTATTGTGTATCGTAATGCATGCCATACCACATACTGACTACATACCAATAGTGAAGAGGTTGAGTTGCTGAGATCTGAGAACATGAGCATCCCTTAAAAGAAGTCAGAATGTGTGAGACACAAACCTCAAACCCCCTTTAGCATTAAGGGATTATTGATTGCATTTCAGATGTGCTGGTTCTACTGTAGTCTTTTTTACAACCAAAATGTCTGACTTCTCGTTGGGGTTTTTTCCCCTCCAGATGGACATGTGTCAATTTTGCCTGAAAAAAATAAATAAATAAATAAATGTATGAATTCAGAACTGTCATGAGATATGTTCAAAGTGTTAAGGTGTTACTTTGTGTCTCACTATGTGCTATCTTATTATGTTTTTTGCACTTTGGGCAGAAAGCACGTGGAGGAGGCAGACAGCACATCGCCTGTGAAAAGAGTTTACACAAGCTCATCATTTCTCTCCATTCTGCTTTATCCATTCAGATGTCGGGAGAGCAGTTCACGCCCCGGCACACATCACAGAGAAAGTGGTGCAGCTGTTCAGGAGTAAAAGTGAGTTTACCTTCTTGGCCTCCATCCAGCAGAAGTCCTCCACGTCGGGAGTCATATTCTCCATCCACGAGTCAGAACACAGGTAATCCATCTGTAATCCTCTTCATTTTAGCCTGCAGCTCCTTTTCTGCACAACTTTACATCCGTGGGTTACTGAGCGCTCTCGTTTTAAATTAAACCCGGAGAAGAATTCTCATCTCACTCGTGGCTGTTTGCAGATGGCTGTTGATGAGGTGTAGTGAAGTAAAGATCAGTGTGAGAATACTCCACTGCTGGTGTAAATCAGCGGGTGATGGGAGGGCAAGTCGACGGCTGGAATAATGCAGCGTCTCCTCCTGTAGGCTCAGGGCAGAAAGATAACCTTCAATGTATTGTGTCTTGAAAGATCAGCGTGAAGTACTTAGCAACACCAAGCCTGCTGATAATGATGCATCTTATCGTAGAATGCTGCATAAACAGACTTACAGCATTTCTGACTGTGGCTGCTGCACTGATAACTAGAACATACGGTGTTGTAACTGAGCTGTGATGAAATTCTACACAAGCAATTTCACATCTGTTTTTTTCTAAAAAAAATGTAACATTATCAATCTCTTGAATCTCGTGGCTTTTGCAAAGTCTCATTGAATTTGTGGCAATGGACAGCATTTTTGTGATGGCTGTATGACATCAGTGAGTGGCAGCAGCGAGCTCACACCCGGCCCCCTGAGAAAAACAGTACTACAGTGAATTGTTTTAAAAGGGCAGGCAACATTGATTTTCCTCCACTCCTCTGAAGGTAAAAGCCTTCAGTTCTGCAAAACATGCAGTCAAAGTGAGCATGTGGGGGAGTGTGTGTATACGTGTTTGTTGGCAGTCGAGACAAAGGCAAACTCATACACAGCGAGAGAGGTAGAGGACCCCTCAACTGATGGAGCGAGTTGTGCAGTGAAGCTAGTCCTCTAAAACGAAGTAAACAAAGCAACCAGATAGTCTGCACTAAAGAGTAGCAGCAGGTCGGATGCGTGTACAGCTTTTTGTCACTCATAAAAAGCTAAGTATTGCTAAGTTATGGCTGTAGTTCTTTTTAAAAAAAATAGCTACAATATTGGCATTACCTCACAAAAAAAAAAGATAATTAAAAAGCAGTCAAATATGACAACATTTTGTTGCACATTTGTTGTAAACAATCAATAACAACATGTTGTGTGCATTTTCATGTACAAAATCTATAATGCCACTCTACCCAAGCCTATGAAAGAGTGTTTACCTTGCAAAGCAGCAGGGTTTGCGAGATAATTCCTGGCTCTCCTATGCACTTTTGGTCAAACACACAGTGGTTGAATCAATCAGCATCCTATGAGGAACTACTTGCAGCTACAGGTCTGGTTCAGGTGTGACGACGAGCGACAAAAGTGACTGTTTAAAACAAAATGCCTGCTCTCGTGGAGGTAAATGTAGATACTGCTATAGCATATTGTAGTATTTCTTAATTGAAAGAAATGCCTAGAAAAGCACAGAAGGTTTTTCTTGATGTGGAAGACATTTCCACTGTCCTCTCGACAGGCTGCAGCAAGAGTTTGATGGTCCAGAATCTTCATCGAATCGCTATTCTTTTGAAGTGCCTGGCATTTTTCCAAACAGTTAATACTTCCCAGATGGTTCTGGGACATGTCAGATTAGATGAATTCAGGTTAGTTTTTATCAGCTAAGAGATTTAAAATGCTGCATTAGAATTAAAATTATTATAATATAGAATTATAACCACTGTTGGGAAAGGACCTCCGGAAGTGCAAGTTCCTCTTTACTCATTACTCCGTTTACTTGTAACTTGATATCGAAGGTAGTTAGTTACGTTGCGTAATATATTGCTATGACTTTTCCTCTATGATATAACTTACCCAGTGATGAGCTTCTTTAGATCTTGTCCACTTACACTAATATGTCCTGCTCCGAAATCCAGTTTGTGTGCATGCTGTAGACACCTCATTTCCAGGATCACATCACTGTGCTGATGTATCAGATGCCGCATAATGTACCGGTTTTTCAAGGTTTTGCTGCTCGAACAAGTTTGCAAAAGACCATAGTTTATTTGCATGTTTGACTGAAGACAAACTCACCGAGACAAACCTCTCTCCCTCATCCCCGATCCTTCAGCTTTTTGGTGAGTAGCCGACGAGACGTCCCCTGACCACGTGTACACGTCATCATAAGAAAGCCTATCAAGGACAAAAAACAACAAATTACTAACAATGACATGAGCTGTTCTGTATCGTGAGTACTTTATCGTACATTTAGCTGTTGATGCATGCTTCCACATAATGGCACATGTTTTTTTCTTTTAGGTATCATTATTTTAACGGAAATAATCTGACTTCCTTCTTTCTCTGTGCTCACTGGTCTGTGATTACCTGCTGTACAGTATGATACACTCTTGAGGAGAAATGTGTTTTCCCCTGTTGTGCTTTCAAGGTGAACCCGAGAGTTGCTTTTTAGCCCCCCACCTCTCTCTATCACTGTGTCGTTCTCTTTCTCTCTCACGTTATCTGCAGGCGTAATTGCCACACAGCGTGTTGGCCCGAACAACAGCGAGGCTAAATGGAGCCAGGTTCTGTCCTCCTCCTCCTTCAGGCACAATCACATGCACCATGCAGCATGTGTAGCTTGGACAAAGCAAATGTTGCATTAGAGGCACTCAGCCACACTCAAACACACCCAGTTGTCAAATATACTGATTGCTAAGCCAGTCTGTGACATTTATATTGTTGAGAAATAATTGGTTGGGGGAGTGTAGTTGACTTTTATATGGTCTATTCACCCAAATTATAACGGGGCATATTTCTGTACTGACCTCAAGTGGTACATATGCAATAATGCAAATTTAGCAAGAAATAATTGATGAAAACAGTGAAACCTAAAGTTTTCACAGGCAATGGAATGTGTACAATTGTCTTCAGTCATGTTTGTTGACCCATCCATCCATCATAACCTCCTGCTTAGGAGGATTTGCGGAGCTATAACAATACCTGTCACAGCGTGATCTATGGATAATGGAGGGTAACTGGATGTCAATGTATAAAACACTACTGTATATGCACTACTAAATACGGTAGGGTAAAGGTGAAGATATGCTTCCTTTCTTCCCTGTACTGAATCATGTAACATTTACAGATAAAATACAAATTGTGCTTTTTTTTTTAATTTCGTGTCGTAAGTATAACAGATTGAACATCTCATCAGTTATTTTACTTCTAAGACCTGCGTATTGTTGCGTATCGTAAAAAAAGATATTGGGATGCAAATCTGGCTAAGTCAAGCTGCGGCAGGCTGAAGTTATTTTGAGACGAGCTGTTGTGTGAGTCTGACTGCCACACTGTGAGTGTAATTAAATTTGGCGAGATGGACAGAGCCTTTACTGGCTTGCTGCAGACCTGTGCTCCATTGTGACCGCGGATTTGTTCTGAACCCCTGAATCCTCTCTGAAGGCCCTATTAGAGCCATTGGCGGATGCCCATTCTTTCCTATTATAACACAGGCCTCCCATTCAGCCAGCTAACAGACAGCTAGCTGTATCGCTCGGCCAAATCCAATCATACATTCCTTCTCTTTTCCCTTTTTACTTCTTCATCTTTCTTTCAGCACAATCAAAACCATCCTCTCTTCCCACCCACCTCGTCTGCCAGCTCCACTTTCCCGATATGATAATATCCTTCTCTCCTCTCTCCTCTCATCCTCCACTCTCCACATCCTCAAAGTGAAAGCATCTTTTGAATGCAAGTATTTCTCAGTACCCGCTGCAAAAGCAGAAGAAACTTTGTTTTTCTTCTTGTGCCCGGCACTGGGGAATGGAAGAGAAGGTTTATTGCTGCTCCACTAGGCTGAATAGAACAAAAAGAGCCTATTTCTGCCTAGCCAGCGCTTTGCTGGGTCCCAGTAACGCTCTCATTGTCAGCAAGTGGCAGGAACTCTGTGATGAACTAACTTCACTGCTCTTCCCACCTGAGCACTTAAACACCAAAGCTGCTCTGCTAGTTCCTCCAGCTGCTCTGTTCATCTGCCAGCCCTTTGTCACTCTACAGGTCTGCCTCTCCCCCCATGCCTCAGTTCATAAGCACCTACAGGTTCCTCTCTTTGAAGGAAACATGCTGAGCTGAAGTCGACATGGGGTCTGAGTTAAACACAGAGTGAGTTGTTCCAATAGACTTCGTAGCAAAACTTTGGGAATGTTTGTGAGCGAGCACAGGGAGGTGGAATGCAGTAAGTATTTGCACCAATGCAGAATAATGGTGCATGTCATTGCACCAGAGAGCAACGTGCTTAATGTCACAGCAGTTTGGTTAGGTTTAGGTAAAGATTGGGACATTTGATGCGAACCCTGGTCTCGTGGGTGAAGATCCTGTGTGTGACCGACCACTCAACACCGACCTCTAACCCTGTTGTGACTATACTACGTCGGATGGATCAGATCTTCTCATATTGTTAGGATTGGTTTACATCAGAGTTTGTTTAAAACTCAGTGCATCTTATACAGACACAGTACCTTCTGCATTGGTATGAGACACCAAAGGACGTGACAAAACATTGGTATTGGAAATCCCGGGAGTGATGGGGAGCTGATATCACTGCCCTGTGAAGCATGCAGCTATCAAATGGAACTTTGCAGTCATTCAGGCATTACTAAAGCTCATCAAAAAAAGAATCTTAGTAACTTGTAAAAAAGATTCAGAGAGTAGAGTAGTAGAAGCAAAACTAGATATAGTAAGGAAGCAAAAACAGACCTACTCCTGTGGTAAGGGCAATGAAACAACCTGTGACCAATCAAAAAGTTGAGCCCATATCCATCCTTTACATCACCCACCTGATAGTGACTTTTATTCCCCCCCTTGTATTTTCAGCATTCTTCCAAGTTTACTGTTTTCTTGTATTTATTATTATTTGATCCAAAATCTATTCTGGTAAGTAATGCTATCAGAATAACTGCGTCTCCTTTTTGTAGTTAAGGGTGGTATCAGTCCTCAGTGTGATTATTTGTCAGGAAACCTGCTGGCTTTGATTCTGAACTCCTGATCTCCCCCATGGAGTACGGGTAAGGGATGAGCTGGGCCCTCTCACCTCAGAGTGATACCAGCTTCCATACTGCACTATTATTCTTTGACGATGTTTGCTCCACACAAAATGATTCACCTACTGACTAACAATGATTTCCTCTGCTGCCCGGTCTTCTTCTGAATTCTGTTTACTAACATAATTTCCTTCCCACATAGTTGCTGGTGCATGCACACCATCATGACCTTTTGGTCTTTTAGGGCTCGTCACATATTATGAAGTTGCTTTGACTAACATGTTAGCATACACTCGCCTGTTTCCACATCTAGCAGACACAGATTCTTTTTGTCATAGTTTGGTTTCCACAGAAAGCATTTTCTCTCTGCTGTGAGGAATGTTGTTGACGGTAGTACTTGGGCTGTAAAAACATATCTTAAAGCTAAAAAGATACGTTTAGTTGTTGTTGATATGCAAATATTGATTAGAGCTTATAAAAAGCAGCTAAATGTCAGTAAATGATCCACCCCTGGCACAGTGGGGTGAACTTTTTTTTTCAGGAAAAATAGATTTAGAAAATAGAAGAAAAAAAAATAGATTCATCTCGACAGGCCAACCTGATTCATTCAGATGATGGAGTTTGCAAACAGATGTGAACTCATCAAACTGGTCGAAGTCACTCATACATGCTCGCAGTTTCGATATTAACATTTGGTCCCTCGGTTACTGCCTCCATTTCTGCGAGATTGCCCTTTGAAAACAAAACACATCATCAGGTAGTGCAGCCTTACATCTACTGAAGCAGCCTGTAGGGAAGGAACCCCTGAAGGACATCAAGTGGACAGGAAAATAAATTACTCAACAGCACGACAAAGGCTCTGCTTGTTTACTAGCAACAAAAAGGCAATCTTAGACCTACCCCGCCCCACACTTCCTCGAAACCTCCAGTGTGTTTGCTGTTAGTTTGAATGACAGGATCCCCCCGATGCCCATGAGACAGCCAGACCACCTCCACCTGTCCAACAGTCTTCAGACCCCAGGGACCTTCACCAGCCTCCCAGCCGCCCTCCTCATAAGAGAAGAAAACACAAAAAAAACTCCCTGTCAGGAAACAATTCAGAAACCCCAAAATAGTCTTTCGGCCTGAGGATGGCTATGGCTGACTGTTTCTCAGTTTTCTACCTGACTCTTAAGGACAGTTTTCCTCATTTCTGCTGGGAGTTTTCCCGGAGCGAGCACACAAAGGGAACTACATCTTTGACTATGGTGATTAGGACCTACTGATTTACATCTCATTATTTCCCAATTAAGTAAGTTAGCTAGTTCACTGACCTGACAGAATCAGGAATGTCAGGGCTATAATTGCATGGATAGCTATTCCTGAGCCACGTATTGGAGTTTTGGGAGAAGCTTGGTTTAGGAGGTAGAGCAGGTCCACTAATCAGAAGGTTGGTGGTTTGATCCCCAGATCCCCCGGCTGCACGTCACGGCATCCTTGGGAAAGACGATAAACTAGGGCTGGGCGATATAGCCTAAAAATTTAATCTCTGATTTTTTCACACCAAATTCGATTTATGATTTGAATTGATTTTTTTCTTCTCAAAAACAAACTACAAATGACAAAGAAATACATATTTGAATGCTTTTATTGTTAACAAAATTGCCCCTTCATTGTAAACAGTGCAGCTTCAAACTCACTTACTAAAATGTGTCCCTTTTGTATAAAATGCTTTTTTAAACATAAATGTAAAGGCCCCATATTATGAAAAGCACATTTTCTTTGGTCTCTACATGTTTAAGCTGGTCCTCCCTGAGCCTGCCAACTCCCAGAATGAGGAAAACAAGTGATTCCTGCATGGTCTCTGCAGCCCACCCACTGGTAAAACATAGCTCCTACAAGCTGTTGAGATTCTGCTCCTTTCACTAGGTAACGAAAAGAGTCATTTACATAGACAGGCCTCCTCTGCACGGTGATAGGAGATATCCGAGAGGGGGGCGTTCATCCTCGAGGTGAAGTTCGGTGTGTCCAGCGGTAAGATAGCAGTGTTTTGCCATGTCGTCGCTCAGAGTTAGACACGCAAATTGCTCTGTTGTTGGTTGTAAAAATCAACATAAGTACCTATATTCTGTCCCAGCTACAGAACAGCAGAAGAGACAGTGGTTGCGTTTCATTGTTTAACGACAACATGCTGGCTGCGGTTCGTGTTAGCTTGTATGTCTGTGCTAACCACTTCACATCGGACTGCTTCAGTAACGAGGGTCAGTACAAAGCTCGCTTTGCCTCGACACTGACCCTCGTAAAAGGATCAGTCCCAACTAGACCCAGCAACTGCACCCAAGCCACAGGGAAGTGTTGCCGCGGTTTGATAGTATTTACAGTTGCCTACTAGTATGATGAAGACAGCTGGAATTTGGCTAAGTAGTTAGCTTTGCTTCGGTCTGCTATACAATGGCGTTTGAAGCGAGTTTGATGTTAGTAATATTACGATGGAGCTTGGTTGTCACAGTAAAAAGTCTGGAAACATGTGCAGACTGGAGACAGAGACAATGCGAACAGTGTCCAAGAGTTTGGAGACTGTGTTGGAGACAAACACAGCTTTCGCTAGCTGTTAGCCATTAGCTACATGGTAGTAACTGTAACAAGACATAGAACAAACTAACATTATTCAGATACACTAACCATTATGAAACGTCCTGCTGCACCCGCAGAGTCTGTTCTTCTTCAGGAGCCTCTCCTTCTGGGTCCGATTCTGGGTCAAACTGGTATGGTTGAACGAAAAAATCTCTGCCAGCCATAGCGTTACATCCACCGTAAAACATTAGCGCATGCTAGCACAAGCAGACTGAAGAATGAGAATGAAGTGTAACAGGCAAGGCTCTCCTAGTAGGCGTTTACAGATGGAGCTGATAAGAATTTAAAGGTGTAGGCACAGAAACAGCCTGCTCTCAGTAGAGCTCAGTAGAGCGACTTTTAGACAGCTGAAATTCAGGACCACTGATGGGTTTGGGGCAATGCATATCGGATACAGAGTTGTTGGACCTCTTACAACTGTGTGAAATTAATGAAAAACAGTATACTATGGGACCTTTAACATGTCAGATTGCCTTTTTTTTTTTATATAAAAACAGATCAGTTTGGGATTGATAAAGTGTGAGCGTAACTTTCATTAAACAATATTTTATATCCCTGAAGATATGTAAACAAAATTAAACATCTGCATGCATTGCATAGTAAACATCACATGTTGGTAGATGTACAGGACATGAGACATGTGCTCGCTGTCTTTTTAACACATTTTTGGCAAGGAAGACGAGCCTGTCTACTGCCTCTGGCTTGAGACATGCCCTGTTGCGGCTTCGTAGCACAAACGTGGGGTCGAAAGTTCTCAGCATGTGGATGAACCTCCGTCTTTTCCACTGTACATACAGGCACCATATCTTTAGAGATATGCACCATGACTGCATCTGTAAAAGCTGTCCACCGGGCCCCTTTCTTCTCATATGAGACACAATGATTAAATGATTCCGCTAATGTTGGCTGCTATGCAATTTTCATTTTTTAAAAATCATCCTAAACCACAAACTCAAATTAATCGATTGTACCACATCACATCCCTTTGATTTCTATACCCCAAGCTGGACTTAGTTGTAGCAGTTATACTTATCTGCCAGCATCTTCCCATGTGATCACCTTTTGCTAAACTTCCATAAAGAATAGCCAATGCGACAAAATGAAGCACATTGTCTCACTGACGATTCCAGTTACATTTTCTTGGTCAGTAACTGAAGCATTGGTGCGTTTTCCATCATAGTTTTCTCGTTTACCTCCATCTAACCTTCCACGGACAAGCTCCAGAGTGTTGACCTCCCTATTGAGCAGATAATTGGTTGTCAGCTGCCCTCCATAAAAAAGCTGCATGACACTGAGCGTGAGGAAAAAAGGACGGGGTGATGTACAGGCAAGTCTACGCTCTGGGACAGCCATTCATTTCCAAAACTTTTCTCTTACAGATGACGGCAGAGCTTTTTTTGATAAAGCACACTTGTCACCTCAACAGCTTCTTCCTGGAGTTGTCACCACACTCTTGAGACCCCTACACAGCCAGCAATCTCCATCTCAGGAGACACAGCCTGTAACCCTGCCTGTGTGGCTGTGTATTTATTACTCAGCAGTTTGAAACACCACTTCTCCTGGTCTCAGCACATTTATTATACTGGAAATGAAGAAAAATGAGGAGAGGCATTAGTATTAGGATGAGGGAGTCCATCTTTTTTAAATATTAATTTTCTTGCAGGGAGTTTGATGAGAAACATGACATATGGAGCTACGGCCAGCAGTTGGTTGCCCTAGATAAGCGCAACGATTGGAATTATGTTAAAAGAAAAACAAAAGAACAAGCAGACCAGCACCACGAAAGATATCCAAGTAACACATTATATCTTGCTTGTTTAGAAGTTTACATATAGCATTTCATCCTTTTTGTGTCACACTATTACTAGACATATCAGTGACTTTCCTGGTTATGTGCAAATAGCTTCTCGGAAAATGGCAAGTTGTTATTTCTACATTCAGATATAACGTGTTCATTATGGACCATCTTTAGTGGTGCTGGTAGGCCTGCTTTGTTCATAGTGACAGAGGCAGAATAGCTGTCGTCCTTACTAGACAGATATGAGAGGGAATCAGTCCTCTCACCTAAGTCTTTGCCATAACGTGAATAATGATAACCTTTCTAAATCACATAACGTCCCTTGGTTATATGAGTCATGTACAAATACAAATTAAGATTTCTGCCTGCTCCCATATCTGATAGAGGTGAATGACATTCTGTTTTTGCTGCTCACAGCAAAGAAAATGTACAGAAAAAAAACACATTTGACAGCTACATCTCATTCCAGAAATAATGTTTCTGTCACTCTGGATAATTAGACTCGAATGCGAACAACTTTTAGTGAAACTAATTTAACAGAGAACAATAGCTTCTTGTATACTCCCACCACAGGTCTTGTATTGATCTAATTAGATTTAAAAATGCCTCGCTGCTAGAGGGAACAGTAATGTACATCTAAAAAAAATGGAAAAGGAATACGGATGCTCAACTACACACTGACCACTACCTATCCAGTCACACTGCATGGCGTATTGCCTCAAGATACATGATTCATTCATGCTGAATGTATATTTATGGAGTGGTGTGCATATAGTCTACTGACTAGTCTATATGTACAGTGCAGTGTGGGAGGTTGCCTTATATGACAACATGTCAGTGTGTCTCTGTACATACCTAGCTAGACAAATCCCAGCACTTGCAGTCATAAATATTCTGTTCACTTACCACATAGAGCTTCTCAGATGATAGCAGTATGGAAATGTTATTTTAAGGGGGCCTTCATATAGATAGAAATCAGTGTTGTCATGTTGCTTGTAGATGATGGGGGCAGACACAAAAGCTGTTGTTTTTTATGTGTGGAGTGCAGCTCTTTACATTTCCATCCACCATATTAGATTACATGCTTTTTGTCCAAGGCAACATAAAAAGTGCATTCAAATTACTTTGGAGCAACAGCTAGATATTTGGAAGTGCGTCCCCTTAAAAGACTAGAGCACAAGTGGTATGCTTCTGTTTCGTTTTGATTCTTCTTTTTTTTTTTTCAGTTAAAAGTTTTAAAAAGGCATTTTGATTAAAAGCCATAAGAAAGTTCAAATAAAGGTTATTGCAGTCTCAGAACTACCAATGTCAGAGTCTGTGTTGGCAACAGATATCTAGAAATTCCAGGCAAAGATATGTGTCAGTCATTGTTTACAATCCTATGAGCAATTTAAGATGCAAGAATGGACTTGGAGTTGAGTGACAATGCTTATCTCCATAAACGGGTTCATGCATATAAATTAAGATTTTGTTTTGATAAAAAAAATAATTAAAAGCTTAATTATCATCAAACGTTCCTGATGAGGGGTGCCCATTTGCTTAGTTGGTAGGGCAGGCATCCCATGTACAGAGGCTTTGTCCTCACTGCAGCGGACTCAGGTTCGAGTCCTTTGCTGCATGTCACCCCCCTCTCTCTCATCCTGTTTCCTGTCATCTCTCAAGCTGTCCTTTCAATAAAGCCATATAAAGGCCAAAGAAGTAAAACATAATAATAATAAAAAAAGAGATGGATTTCAGGCAATGCACTACGCCTCTTTTGCTTTCTACACAGTTTGTGTATCTGCATGCAACCAAACCCTGCTTAAACCATGATTGCTCATTACTATTCTGACTGCAAACAGACACCAGAAAGTTGGGTTTTTAGTCTGCAATGGAAGAGGAGCAGTGGATATGCAAGTTATTTTCAATATGTAGTCATACAGTCAAATTCATGCAAAAATAGATAGATAAATGCATACATAAATAAAAACACAACATAGACCCCATAAAATCAAAGGAAATGTTTCTAAATGTTTGTGGTATGTTAACATAAATTCAAATTGTGCCCCAGCTCAAGTCCTTTATCCTCTGAATTCCACATTCCTAAACTTGCCTCGGAGTTCAACATTCAATGTCCAAATTCCAAGGAAACAAGCAGTGAGTCCTTTGCAACCCTCCATTTCTCGGTACCCATTGTAAGCCGACCATTGACAGCGTTTATGTAATCCTGATCAATTTGTACACTTACACATTCAACCTAGTGTTTGAATACAAAACATGGTTGCTATGCCTTCATTCATGCATTGATTTTTGTTCAGAGAATTGTGGCTTGCACAGTAGCACCATTTTGCTCCAACATCAAATCCAAACAGATTATAATCATAAACAAGTTGCTCTCTACCACTGCTAGCCCAAATTATTGGCTGTCTTTGATATGCAAACAGGATAGTTTTTTTCTTTTTTGAAAGCATGGATGCTCACATCAGGGGTCTGTTAGAGCCATGAAGTCACTGTTGGCAAAAAATAACTTTGTAAAATGCTGTTTGAAAGGATCAGTAATGAAAAGAAAGCTTTTAGAATGATGATAAGACTCATTGTTTATATTTTGCACAAAGAAGTACCCAAACAAATGTGTCATTTTTTGGTGTTTGTCAGGCTAGACAATTTGTTTCAAATGGATTGCCTGATTCCCTTTAATTAAATATGCTGTAATGCGGAGCTACAATAACAACCACTAAATGCTTCATAAAATAAATGCTAGCTGTGAAGTGGAGTTCATGCCTTTGATGATTATTTCACGAGTCAAATCAGGATAACGCGTTTCTGCTCGTTCAGTGATTCCAAGCCTCTCGAAGCCCTGGGGAGGCTTCTGGTAGTGGAGGAGGCAAAACTGGAGAGCTCTTGTTCTCCTTTTACTCCTTGTTCGATGCAGATGATTCTTCTCCAGGTGACAAGTATCAGTGGCCCTGTCTCCTGTAGCATGATGGAGACGAGCTGTCAGGTCGCTGCCTGCCGCAGCTGCAGATTGATGTATTCATTTAATTTGAAAATGATGGCATGCTGTACAAAGACAGCCGAAATGGCCAGCCATAGCCATGCGACTTTATCCCCTCTCTCTCTCTCTCTCTCTCTCTCTCTCTCTCTCTCACTCACACACACACACACACGCACACACACACACACGCACGTACGTAAGCCATCAGCCACTGCTCGGTGTGTGCAAATGCTATTATGGAGAAACATTTCCCTGTGATGCTTGTTAATTTACTGTGTGGTAATTGTTTTAGTATTAACGCGGCATGCTGTGCGGGGGGCTGATGCGCCGTCATTAGCTCCGTGGAAAGGTTTGAAGTCAGTTAGCTGAACCCTGCAAGACTCCACTTGCACAATGTAGTGTTTTCACCTCACACCTCACCGCACATCCTTTCGCTTGTGGTGCTTCACTTTTCACGGTTGGCTTTGTATATATTAGAAGTTTAATGTGAATTTTTGCAGCTGCTCTTTTTCACATTTTTGATCCTGTAGATGGATTGGATATTGGATATTCGTGATGTTACCTAGCCACACAACAAAAAGTGACTGACATAAACTGGTGTGTGAAAGGGAGCAGTAAACCTCCGCCTTCATTGCTAAATAAGGGATTTAACTCACAAGTCAGGGAGAAAGGTAACTGGCTCTACCATTATGTGTACATGCAAAGTAATGGATAAAAAGCACTGACATAACTATAGACGTACAGTTAACTGTAACCATTGTGCGAGTGAAGAATAGATTTCTTCAACTTTATTCTCATTATTTGGGAAAATGGCACTTTGACTAGTGTCTTTTACATTTCTTTAACCTTTATTATATCAGGGAGGGGACACCGAGGGCATTTCCCCCTTTTTCAGGAACGCCATGGTCACATTAACACAGTTACACAGAGCCCAGCACATCTACAGTCTGATCTGAGCAGCTCCATTGAAGTGGTTGGGGTTTAGGGCAAGCACTGCTTTCACTGTCTCTGCCGAGATGTATCCCACCTGTCTAGGGAACCCCGCGACCCTCCGAAAATATATGGGTAGAAAGATGATATCTATTGTATTAAAAATACCCATGAGAGCGTTTGTCCACATGGTACAGTAACTGTACAGTAACTACAGTAGCATTGTTAAAAGAAGTCTGACAGGGCAACAAAATGCAAGATCAGAATAGATTTAAACAAACCTCCGGGTCAGGTAACCATCCATTATATGGAGGAGAATATTTGACATACTGTGCTTACCCTTAATGTTTGCACGGTGGGGGGAGACTTAGTTTTACGTGCAAATATTTGGGGCTTTGGATAATCCAGCTAAACTGTTGTTGTCCTGTTTACAACCTGTCTAAATGTTTGCTTGTGCTTGTCCATTGCAGCTACATTCACAGATCTTGTTAATTACTTTATTAATACAATGTTTTATAGCCGACCCTCTTGTATTTTATTCAAACTATGCCGTCTTGCGTACATCATTACATCATGTCTTTGAGCTGCAGGTGGAGGTTGCGAATTCTAATGTGTACCTGTCAGGTGTTGATATTATGTTGTGATATTTTATGTGTATGCCATTTTGTTTGTGTTGAGTTCATCTCTATTTTATTCATGTTCTAAACAGGAAGATGGATAAATCTCATGCCGCACAGCCTCGATTGATATTCTCTGGTGTGGGTCCACTCTCCCTTCCCATAAATATGCATGAGAGCTGTTGAGCTTTGGTATTGAATGGGCTTGATCCCTGTGTGAATGTGTGTGAGTCTCTGTGTCTTTGTGCCTGAATATATTGGGATGGAATGGGTTTTGGCTCGGTTGGAGTTATTGGAGAGCTGTCTCACATACAGTAAATGTTGTGCGCGTGGATGTGTGTGTGTGCTGAGAGGCCCGGGGTTCCAGTGTCGGGGTCACTTGCAGCCGCAGGGAAGCTGAAATGTCATGACTGGTTGCCTGCGGCTCTCGGGCCGACGCTGTCTGTGGCTGGCTGGCTCTTAATTTAGCGTGGCTGATGAGGGTGGAGAGTGGTGGCACACATGGTGCTGGGAGGAGCTGCAGATCGAACACCTGCAGTCACACCACAAGATGAGAATACCGGGGGAAACTGAGATGGATACATCTTAATCATTTCTGCTCGTCTAGACAATATGACCGGCCTTCTTTTTTATTTATTTATTTTGTTATTTTTTTACACAAAGCCTACAACTCTGTGTTTTTCTTAAAGGATCAAGTCACTGTCCTTTATGTGTTCAAACATTATTATTAACTGTCGGCTTTGTAATGGGATTACATTGTGTGTATTCGGAGGGTCAGGATGATGGTGGCCTTTTTAATAAAAATTGGATCAGGAGAGCATTGCAGTCTGCTAACATGAGCGCGGTTCCTCTAAGAGATCAGGGAAAGAGATATTGTCTGTGAGACAGAATGACCTTAGATTTTCATAGTTTAATCACACACTTTTTTTTTCTGTAACTATTTTTGCTCTGCTAGCCGTTAAATCCCAAAAGGGAAGCTGGGTGTTTGGGCAGTGAATCTGTCCAAAACTGTGGCCCAGATTTCATGAAGTTTTGCATCAATATTCATGATTCGTCAGTCATAACTGTTGCAATGTTTTGTCCAAACATACCAAAATGTGCCCTTAAGCAACGCTGTAGTTGATGACAAGCTAGATTTTGACAAAAATGTTAATCCGAATGACTTTCGTGACCTCCTTATCTCTTCTTTAGCAAATGGCTTTGCACACAATAGTTCTTAAGCTTATGAACAATATGATAAAAACTTTTGGTATCAGTGACAGGAGCCCAGGAGACATATGTCATTTTGTAGGGTAAATTTAAGTGCACAAACACTCTGATATCGTGGAGCGACACTTTAGCCCGTAAAGAGACTATCGGGGCTTTAGACATTTGCTTATGTCATAAATTAATCGTTGGCCTTAAAATAGCTACCCCAAAAGAATTTCCATAATTAAGTCTTCAGGAAAGCATAAGCAATCTTACTCATTACCTTTTTGTGGCTTGTTTTGTCTTTTTAATTGATAATCTGAAATAATCATGAAAATCCAGGTTCCCAGAGTTAAATATTCAGTTTGCCTGTTTTGTTCAAAACTCAAAGATACCCACTGAGCAAAAACATCCAAACATCTAGCCTCATGCAGGCTATTCAGGTTGAGGCTCTGGGTTTGAATCCATCCTGTAGCTTTTCCTGCATGGTGTAAAAAATGTGGCCGTCATAAAAACTTTCATTTTAAACCACAAGAAGTTCCTAGACGTCTGTAACGGAACTTGAAAAGATGTCTAAAACTGCATCGTAAGGAATTTGATTTTAAACCCCATAAGGATCTCACTTCAGTAGTGAACACTGAAAAGATGTCTGAAATAGATGTCGCAAAAACATTGATTCTGGCTCCCTTGTTGACGCCTTTTGGATGTTTTTATAGACATTGAATTGATGTCTTTTTGATATGTTTTTGCAGATTCAATATTATAAAACATAAAAAGCCTCAAAATCTCACACCTGAGAGTATAAAACAAGCACGTGTGACATTTATGCTTTGTTTACTTCATATATAAATTGACCGTCCATTTCTTTTCTGTTGATAGAATAATGTTTTAAAAGATAAAAATTGTCTCTGCACTAGTTCAAAAGGCTCTTCTGGGGCACCCACTAGCTCTCCTAACATGTCCTCGCTGCAGTGGCCAGGGTTCGAGTCTGCCCCTCCCCCCCGGTTATCTCTGAGCTATCCTATCAATAATGCCACAAAATGGCCCAAAAATAATTTAAACAATAAGAGATCCATTAAAATACTTTCCCACTCATCCCTGCTTAAAAGATATTATGATTTTATTGCAGATCAATTACAGGTATTTGTTTGTTTTTTCTGAAAATTGTAAAAAAAGAAAAAGTACAACTCGCTTGGTATCTTGTATCCATAACGCTCTGCCCTAACTGCCCTGAGCGTCCTTGACCTCTGACCTGTTCTCTTCCACTGCAGTTACTTTGAGCTGGAGAGCAGCGGCGTGAGAGAGGAGATCCGCTACCACTACCGCTTCAAAGGCAAGCCGCGCTCGGAGTCCTTCCCCTACCGCCTTGCCGACGGCCTCTGGCACAAGATCGCGCTCACGATCAGCGCCTCCCACCTCCTGCTGCACGTGGACTGTAACAGGTAAAACACGCACGTATGCCACACATGAGACACCTTGATATCTCTGTCACAGGTGGCTGCGCCGATTCATTTTACGGTGCTCCTTTGAAGTGGCACATTTAATGAGCTGTCAGTGTTTATCAGGGTAAATATTAGTTTGTTACTGTGTCACTGTGGATGACAGGCTGTTAACAGCGCTGACAATGAAACAACCAAGGACAAATTATCACACATGCACACCACATTGTGTCTTTATATAGCGCAGAGGATGTGCGTCCAGCTCACACTGTTCCATAATGAAGTGGAAGGTAACAATGATATAATCGCCTCATCGATTGGGCAGTGAAGGGCCTTTTCTAAAGGAGCACTCAGTCAGAGCTGATCTATAAACATGCACTTCAGCTGTGGCAATCCTTCTCAGCCTCGCACTCCCTCCTGAGAAGCAGGAAAGCATCTCTTGTCCTTTTCTTAATTCCGCCTCTAGACAGACCCGCTGTGAACGAGCGGTGTAAATATGAATGGAGGTAATGCTCCGTCACCTCTCGTGGATGAAAAGCTGTATGATGCACGGGAGGACTGCGTTGTAGTATTGATTCTTCCCAAATGCCTTGTATTCCCATCAGGCTGGTGGTTTGTCGATTAATTATCGCTGCAGCAGTTTTCTGTCAGATGAGACGCTAGCGAAGATAAAAGTGAGCATCAGAGCACTATTAGGGAGAGAAGATCAAAACATAATTGGACAAAATGGGAATCTGAATTTTTGCCTATTTACAGTTCTGTGAGGAGACCCAAGTTAATTAAGAGATAGTGTGATTGAATTGGTTTGGTGCCGTTCATCATTAGTTGGTGGTTTTGACTGGTATAAAGCTGAAGGTTGATACAAAGCTGACTGTTTGAAGGGGAGTGGGCACTGTCTCTTTTTTTCCTGCCTTGAAACGTGATTTGTTTTTAATCACCTTTCGTCTGATATCTTGTCGCTTGCACAAGAGAATGACTCACGATGCTTGTCCAAACTAACTTCCAGGAAAAAAGCTACACCACGCATAAACTAACATACAGTTTAAGTGTTGTTTATTGTCATTAATAAAAGCATTTTCACTTGCGTAAGTTTGAAGACCTCATTTATCTGTTGGGCCAAACATTGAAGAAAACAAAAAAAGCTGGATGTGACAAAACTTGCCATTTGAGGTGTTGTTTGTTGGGTCAGTACCAAGGACGCTAGCAACACCATATATGAAATAAGCACAGCAGAGATGTCGGTCACTTCCGACCACCATGTGTAACCACACACCCTTAAAAACTCTACAGGTCCATCTGAAAATGACAACAGTTCACATAACTCTGCAATACAAATTAGCCGCTAGTTGTCTTTACTGTTGTGTCCCAAATTGGTCTCAATCGCAGGACATCAGATGTTTGTGTTTTTTATATACGTCTCAGTGTCTCAGACAGATGCGTAAAGTTCCTTTAAGCATCTGCATGAGACACACAGGACTTTAAACTTACTACGATGTTAACACTTTTTTCAGCAGAGCGAGAATATCAGTTCATGTAGTGTATATTCAGCTAGGAGCCTAACCGAGTTGTTTTTGTGCCAAAACCTAACCTAACTGTTTCATGTTAGCCATGTCATAGCTTCCGTGTCGCATAAATTTCACGACACAGTTTTTTGTCAACATTATGTTGTTTTTTAAAATCATTTGATTGACAGCTTATGTTTGACTTTTGAGACTTTGTGTCTACGTTCACTTTGTTCAAGTTGTTGTCCATACCACACATAACAAAGACATTATTGGACTGCTATATCAGCCGATCCTTCACCAACCCTTATTCAAGAAGGTTGCACTGCGGTTCAGTAATGAGTGCATGGCATGCCCTTCACTCCAGACTCCAGAAGTTGAGATGCAGTTTTTCAACCTACAGTAGCACTTTAGAGGAGTATAACGTGCTGAAATTGACGTAACTAGGTTGTCTACTAATGCGGATTGCTGTTGTTACCTGCTTTCTGAAAATGAACCGAGCCACCACTGGAGCTTTTCTTGGAAGATCACAGTGAGCCAACTGAGAGTGTGAATGTCACGATGGATACTGAGCCCTACCCATCATAGATAATACTGTGTTGGACAAAAAGGTCAACCAGCTGGCAATTCAGTTTTCAGACAGACTATGATACCTGTCAGCTGAATAAAAAACAACACAGCACTTTAGGCTGATGTGCGTCTGTAACGAGGAGCTCCCTTCCCCCTTGCTTCCAGCCACTCTGACTGTCAGCATCAGTACAAAACCCTGATGCTGTTGAAGCTCTGCTGCTGTCGTCTCAAACTGTTCTGTGTGTTTGGTCAAGAATTGTTTGGCTCTAAACATAAAAAATGCAGAGTTGCAACAAATGTTTATGATAATTGTAAATGGTTAATAAATAATGAGTAGTTCATCTGTAAACATTATCTGGTTGGTCATCATAAAGCTGCAGCTGATGTACAGAAACCTCAGTGATCGCTTAATGTATGGTTTATAAAGCATTTTATTGTTTGTTAATAGTGAAATAACTATTAACTTAAGCTTGATTATATAAATGAACTGTTTTATTAACAATGGGTATCATAAAGCAATACTGCTGTTCATCTACAGCGTTTACTGGGTTTGGCACTGCCCGCACATTTGGATTTTGGCTTTTCACCACTAGGACAGTAACTTCCACATCATCGGCTCAAATCCTTCGAAATCACCAGTGACTGGTGTTTAAAGTTAGCGTGTGAGCCAAGGATACAAAAAGCCTCTTAAATATCTTGTTTGGATTGCCTTAAGGGCTGGAATGAAAACCCATGAAAAAGCAATCTATATCTGCTTTCATCTGACTTCCAGTATATTACGTGCGTGGCTTTCATCCTTAATTCTCGACAGATAGAGCCTGTAATTCGATGCTTTTGTACAGCTGATAAACACTGCAGTGAGCAGAGGATGTCCAGAATTACCAAGCACACTTCCCAAGAGGGCACTAATGAGGATAGTTTATGTGAGCACTGTAGTTAGATTAGTTACAAAGAAAGGCAGTTGAAGGATTCTTTTTTTATTTGCATACCGATTATGCATAAACTTTCACTGTGTGTGTTTTTCTAAACTACAACCTCAGTTTTTTTTGTTTTTTTTTAAACTAATGCAGATGACATTTTTTATTTTTCATTTATACTAGATGTTCGCTCTCACTACCTTGACAGCAAGTGAATATGACTTTGCACGAGGAAACAAAACAATAAAAGGAAAAAAAAGGATGAATAAAATGACACCCCTGCACATGGGATCATTTCGCTCCCTGTTAGTGTACGGAATGATTTCTCCATTCGAAGCAAATTGGCAGAGCCATTAGCCTTGAAATTTAGAGCAATTTGATTTATGCACTAAACAGCACTTTATTGATTTCAAGGCTCATTAAATGGTTTTAAGTATCTGTAAATGTGAGAGGGCGCAGCTTATCACCACATTTGTGGGTGGACTCTTTCCGTCGAGTTTCTCTGGCCTTGATCAGCTTCTGTCTTATTGATGACTGTGTCACACATTAACTGTGACTCATACATTGATGTGATTAAACTGACAAATGCGACTCTGCGCAATGAAACATCATTGCAATGCAAGGCAAGTTTATTTGCACTTCATATATCACACTCAAAGGCAATTGACAAAGCTACTCATAGAATATAAAGATAAAGAAAGAGAAAAATGTCAATTATAGAAAACTTTTTAAAGGGAATTTAAAATGTTTAAAAAGTCAAGTCTTCCTTGGACATTTTGCAGTGCTGGAATTCAAAACGATTGTTTGATTTAAATGCGTAGTGCTTTGAAGTTGCAAAATACCTCCATAATATTGAGAGATTAACCGATTAGCAGCATCCAGTCAACTGGAAATAAATCAATAAATACTGTTGTTCCCTGGTGACAGAGCAAGAAAAGATGGCTGTCTACATAATTATGATAGTTGATGTATTGTTTTATAGAATAGAATAGCCTTTATTGTCATTGTACTGTGGGAGGTAAAACGAAATTTAGGGTGCTCTCACAGAGCCACTGTGCATCACAAAAAGAAGACAAACAAAAACAGGCTAAAAACTAGCGGCGTTCTCTGAATATAGAGAGAGAATATACACATTATATAATGTGGCCCAGTGGAAGCTGTGATAAATATGTGGACCGAGGACAAACCCTTTGAGAACCCCACACACCATGTTGGTCTGCTCATGTGCATAATGACCAACATAACTGGTATGACTTTAGCACTGTTCCTCAGAACCCAACTCAGTTTTCCATCCTGTCCAGTAGTATCGTATGGTCAATAATGTCAGAAGCAGCTCCTCCGGCTCATGGTCAAACTCGGCTTAGTGAGACAGTGTTGTAAACTAAAGATGTTGAGACCTCTTTTATTTACCTATTTAACTGAACATAATGCATGTTTAACATTTTTTGAACATGGAAAACGATGGAGGAAACTGATGATTTCGGGAAAGTTGAACTGTCTTGAATTATAGGCTCACATACAACGATATAATTTGCGGCTGCAGTCTGATAGAGATTTTTTATTTTTTTTTACAGCTGGTGTTTGCTGTTCGTTCCTCAGAAGGAGGAAGGACAAGGCTTCTTTTCAAAGAAACCATTTTTTAATCAACTGAAAAAAACTTTGCCTACACATAGCTTGGGTGGTATTTTATTATATCTTTGTGTGTGTTGTAGAATGCTCTGAAAGAGGCGCAACACAAAAGACATTTTCTCACTTGCATACAATCCTGTCCCATGGCCACACTTGTCTATTCTTCCAAAGCTACTGAAGAGCATTCTTGGAAATTAATACAACTATTACCAGTGTTGCATTTCATTCACCTGCTTTTGCTCTTATGAATAGCTTCTAGATTTAGCATCCGAGACACTGTAATGTATTCAAATGCTGTTCTGAAACGTTTACAAATGTCTTTGACCCCTGTTGCTCTTCATGGTCGTCATTATTAAATGAATAGAATGTTCCATTTATTCCCCATCTATATTTTACACATTGCACTAGTCAGGGGGAAAAAAATACAATGGCTAATCAGTGCTGTGTTGCCCTCCTTTATTAAAGTCGAAGGGATCTTTCCGAATATTTTTTTCTCCCTACTGTGAAAAGGAGAATGTACCAAGTGTATTTTTCATCAATTGTATGTAGACATAGGACAACAAAAATGACTACCTCCACAGTATTTTTTAAAACAACTATTTAATTAACATATACATTGGAATAATCATAATTATTATCTGGAATAAGAAAAAAAATGCTAATTTGACAGAAATGGAGCATTTTAGATTAGCTGTTGAACAAGAAGCAGCAGCATTATCCTCTATTTGATGGGCTTGGTTGGTTTGGATAACCCTGCCCCTGCTGTCTCTGTCTCCGCTTTGTCTTTGACACTGTTTGTTGCACAAAGCAAATCCTGAAGCTAAACAGCTTCAATTTGTACCTGTCATTTTATTTGACCACACCAGGCGAGTTGTGTCAAGTGAAGGACTCTTACCTTGGGTTAGGATTTGGACTTAATCTTAAAATGGATCAGTGATTTGAGAGTACATGGAAATTTTCCCGTGTCTGTTTTCTCATCTGTCCTTGGCTGAGATCGATTGGCAGCAAACATCAGAGGTAAAGACATGTGGGCAAGCACACAGAGGCAGCCTTGCCTTCGGCTGGGATAAAGCCTGTCAATAAACATGGAGGACTAAATACTTTATTTACTCATGAACTGGTGATGGGGCTGGATTTAAATCAATGGAATTTTCATCCGCAGTCCTATTGG